>BRDA01081073.1:0-11389 GCA_036984385.1 Crenuchus spilurus | reverse complement strand
AAAAAAAAAAAAAAAAAAAAAAACAGCTCTTATCTACATCACTTATAAACACCAAACTCACACCATATCAATATCAACCTGAATCACACACACAACAAGACAGAAGTCCTAATCATTGCTCCAGAAAGAGTTATACCTCTAATTAAACAAAACATGGGGTTTCTTTCCCCTGCTGTCCATTCTAGTCTACGTAATCTGGGTGTTATGTTTGACCAGAGTTTGATGTTTGACACGCATGTTAAACAGCTGTCAAGATCGTGTTTTTTCCACTTGAGGAATATCAGTAAACTGAGGTCTATAGTATCAAACGCAGAACTAGAGATGCTGGTACATGCGTTTATTTCATCTCATATAGACCACTGTAATGTCCTTTTTTCCTCTCTCAGCAAGTCTGCTTGTGGCCAGTTACAGTTGATTCAAAATGCTGCTGCAAGATTGCTGACAAAATCAAACAGACAAACTCACAAAACGCCTCTTTTAGTATCCCTGCACTGGCTTCCTGTTGATTGCAGGATTCAGTTTAAAATATTAACTCTTACTTACAGAGCATTACAGTCAGGTTCCTATGTACAGTATGTGGCCGATTTGCTTCATCCACACGTATCAGCTCGTTCTCTCCGGTCTAACAACTTGAACTTGCTGTCTGCTCCTCGCACTCGGCTAAAGACCCGAGGAGATCGAGCATTCGAGGTTGTTGCTCCCAAACTGTGGAACTCGTTGCCTCCTAGTTTAAGATCAGCGGACTCTTTTAAGAAACATCTAAAGACTTACCTGATTAAACAGGCATTTGGGCAAATGGGCTAGTCGGCAGTCTTGGCTGTTCATGTATTAAATTATGTGTAAATGTGCTGTACTCTTTTAATGACCATCTCTTTCATGTTTTATCCCTTTCGTAAAACACTTTGTGGCCTGTGCCTGAGAAAAGTGCTGTATAAGTTTACTTACGTTCTCTCGCTCTCTCTCTCTCTCTCTCGTTCTCTCTCTCTCTCTCGTTCTCTCTCTCTCTCACACACACACACACACACACACCCCAAGTATTACAGTTTAATTACATCTTTGTTAATCAGACTCTGGCTACAATGATACACTGACAGCCATTAAATAAGTGAATCTAATATAATCATTAGGCTCAATGTATTTAGAAAGTCTGTAGGGAAATATTAATGATTGTATTGCTCTTGCCTTTCTTTGAATGTCGATAGCAGCTATACGACCTGCTTCTTTCTTCATCTGCTCCACCCACTTGGGGGCGAGGTTGAGGTAGGCCTGCAGGTGGTGACGAGTGAGCAGCAGCCTCAGCACACACAGCACCACAATCGTCCACAAACGCACAGAATCAAAGGCAGAGCTGGAAAGTCTGGGGAACACATGTACAGGAATTAAAACACAGAGATGGGTAATACTGAGTCAAAAGAAGCTATTGGGCACTTATTCTTAGTGGAAGAAAAAGTGCTCAGACCTAAAACAAACAGAAACAGCAGGTGACATATAGAATTCAGTGGACTCTGAACGGCATAACCTATTAGAGAACAGTTTACTGTGATAGGTAGGCAATGGTAGAAACCAGACAAACACTTTAATCACAGACTTACAAGGTGACTGATGTCTTTCCCATAGGAGCTTTTCCCAAGAAGTCACGAGCCAGGGGCTTCACCCACAACACAAGTATTACCAATGGGGATAGAAAACTTGTGTGCAATAGGATTCTGCAAAAACAGACACATCATTGTTCAGAGTTCTATTCGTTCATATTAACATAAATGCAACTCAATAGGTAGACATTTTTTCTCAAATACAATGCACAGCTTCTTACTGAAGGATTGGTCGATTGGCATTCATCTGCACAGCATCTAAGTGAGTCTGAGCCAGTCGAAGTCCAGGGAATGCAAGTAACGCTCCAAGGAAGGCGCAAATGACTGCTAAGCCCAACTTCACTCCCAGTCTGGTGAAAGGGATTCTGCACATAAAAAGAAACAACTTTAGACACAGCACAGACTGTTGTAATATTATTTGCACACGTGTAAAGAAGAAAAAAAAAAAGCACTTACGACCACTCAAGGCCTTGTTGTTTGGCAAATGTTTCAAAGTTGTCAAAGAAACTTGTGAAACCTGAAATGTCAGTAATTTACTTTTTCAAGCTGGTGTCACTGTAAAAGCAGGACTGATGTTAAATCAAAAGAAGCAGACACCATACCAGGCTCTAGGCCAAACTCCAGATAATCCTCCCTCACCACCAGAACGAGCATGGCTATGAGCAGAGAGAGGAATCCAAATGCCAGGCACACAGAGCGCTCACCACCCTCATCTGAGCAGAAGTAGTGGCTCATGAGAACATGCAATGTCCTCCTACGAGCTACAGTCAAGGACTACAAGATGGAGAAAAAAGTAACAGTCTCCAGCAAGAGATTCGAGTCAAGGGTCACCTAACTTGTACCTACACACTGTGATCATTTATCAGAATCTACCATACTTAGAATTGATCAAAATGCAATATCACAATTTGACATTTTACATACAGTAATAACTAATGCAACGCTGCTCTAGATTAAGGGTACCCAATTCTGGTCCTGGAGATCTAGCAAACTGCACAGTTTTGCTCCAGCATTAATCTAATACACCTGATCTAGGTAATAAAGACCTTCAGGGGCATCTGAATATTAGAGTCAGGGGTACTGGATCCAGTTTCTAGGACTGTACATCTCCAGGATCCGGATTGGACACTCCTGATCTAGAATTTATAAACTTATGATTTTTAAATCTTCTCCTGGATGGCTAGTATCCACTACAGTTTATTGAGTTATATGGTCAAACAAACTTAAGATTGGAACTGAAACAGGTGCTTGGAGCAGTGAAAACACCCAGCTGTGCAGGTCATCAACCCCCAAGGACTGGATTTGATGATCCCTGCTTTAAACTATTAACCAAAATGTATTTTTTAATATTTTATTCAATTATTAGTAGTAAGGAACTTGTATGGAAATGAACCACAAGATCATTGTTGAGCAGATATTATTTAGATGGTGGACTACTCCCAAAACAGCAATTTTGCATAAAACATACTACAAGCATAAGGCACTGTGGTGCTGCTGCTGGTGTTGAGAAAAGTCTGTCAACAGTGGTCCTATGATCAGAAACTGACCACTGAAAAAGGACTAGATGATGACAAGTTGTACATGGAAAAAAGTCCTACGATGAGGCTGCCCATATTCTTGCATTCTTTATGGTTTAAGGATACAGGCCAAAAAAAACCATCAGGACACACCAGATGGCCCCAATGTTGACCTCTTTACTGGCATCCACCACAAAGTAGTAGCCCTCAGTGAACAGGTAGATACCCATTGCATACACAGCAAAATCGATCAACCACTGATATTCCACGAAGAACCGGAGAACTACAACCACAGATGACAAACAGGGAGATGAAGATGGCAACCCAAAGAAGAAAAGACCATTCTGAAACAGAATTCAGACATACCCAGAGCATCTAAAACATTCACAGGGGTACTTTCCAGATGTAGATCAATGTCCTTCGGAACAGTAAGTGGTTTGGTCTCCCCATGGCCATTCTGCCTCCTGAAAAACAGTACAAGTTACAGAGAGTAGGGCAAAAACATGGTGCTGTATAGCAGTTGATGTGTATGACAATTTCTTAGCATATCACACCTATCTCTCCTGCTGGTCTTGCTTGGTACCTGTTTTCCAGCAAGAGCACAAAGCTCTCCCTCAGAGGGATGTTTGAACCTGAAGAGACTAAAAGAGAAAGAAAAAAAAAACATTGAAAATAATGATGGAAGCATTCAGAATGACCAATTGATGAATTATTTATCCACAATGCTCTGACACTTACCTGCCATTGCATAAGAGCCAACGTGCAAAAGAGCAATGGGGAGCCATTTTCTGCATTATGCTGACAGCCAGCAAGCTGACCACCAACTGAACTCCCATCAGTGCCTACAAGAGAGAGAACATATATTTGAGAATGCATGTAGATATATTCATTAATATTTGATAGGTCCTACTGAGTTGTGCATACAATACCGCATTAAAAATGTTGTGAAACATTTCATTACCGTTCATAATTTAATTCAAAAAAGGTAAACCGTCATTTTATATTGATTATATGTAAAACTGACATTTCAAGCCTTTTATGTTTTATTGTTGATCAGTATGACTTGTAGGTCATGAAAATCAGAAGTCCAGAATTTCAAATTATTAGAACTTTTCACTTTGAGTCCAAGTAAATTGCTATTTAAACAATATTGAGATCTAAATAAAAAGGCTTGGAAAATGATACTTTATGTATAGTTAATACAAATGTATGGCATTTAAACTTTGTAAAATATTTTATAAACAAATGGTAACAATATACTAGTTTTTGAAGACATACTAGTAGCTGGGTCTATATATTACTTTTCCTTGTTTAGTCTGTGTGTACTATGTATATTGTGTACTGCAAATTATATGCACATTATCTGTATAGTGCATGAAGCACTAGAGAGACTGCCATGTGACAACATACTTGGTCAATAAACCTGATTCTGGTATAGTTTAACAAATAGGATAGTTTATTTACATGTAGGTTGTAAACATTTATTTAAGAAAAATAGTACATATAATCTGGGCACTTCTAAGTTATAAGTAATATACTGTGTAACAGTAACGCAGTGTCATATTGAAAAGCAGAGAGCAGGTGGTGGCAAAACTCAGATCTGAGGTAAGTGTAGAAGATGACAGTCAGCTAAATTAGCCAGCTGGCTAGCATACTACTTACCTTACTGTGTATTTTTTCTAGTCTAACAATGCTGGTACTGTACAGAACAACTTCTCCATCCAACGAATGAGAAAGCAAGACATTTAGTTCACAAATGTAAAGATGTTTTCAATTCAGTTGCCTCTAAGTAGCTAGCTTGGAAGCTAACTAGTTTACTGCTTACTAGCATGCAAGCTACTGGCGCATAGCTAACATAGCATTAAGGCAGCACCGTTGAAAAGGTTTGGAAACAGCAAACGATGAACTGAGAAGAATAAATGTACTCACCATGTTCGGTTAAAGGTTTTAATCAGTAAACGAGGTCCCATATAGCTAACAGCAGGCTACACTCGTGGCTGAGTCGCTTCAGGAGTGAACAGCTGAATGAGTATTTGTGATTGACATTTGTGACCTGCGTCTCCTCTGTTTGGAGGTCGATTGGGGAGGAGGCGGGACAACGATTGAGTTCTGGAATGTGATTGGTCAAAAGAATGCACAAGCTATTCCATTGGCTCACAGTAAAAGTGGACGTAAATAGTTCATTTTCACGAGGTGTTGTCTTTCAAGAAACGGATCTTAAGACGAATCTTGACTGATTTGACTGATTTACATCACTTTATTACAGTTTTGTATATTTGAGTTGTACGATTCAGTGTATGCAAAGGCTGAACACACTAGAAGGTCAGAAAAAAAGTTTGAATTATGTTCATTCATTATGTTTTTATAGATTAAGATAAGATTAGATTAGATTAAACTTTATTGTCATTGTGTAGAGTACAGATACAGAGCCAATGAAATGCAGTTAGCATCTAATCAGAGTGCAATGTATAGTGCTATTTACATAAAGTGCAGTAAGTAATCACTGAGATAGTACAGTGAGTTGTAGAGATTGATATGTCTATTGCAAATAAATAATATATGCCTTATTAAAAGAGTACATATGTGTAAGGTAGCAGATATAAAGTGTATGAACAGTGCAGATGTGCAAGAATGCATTTAAATAGCAGTGAGGTAGCAGATATAAAGTATGTGAACAGTGCAGAGGTGCCAAGGTGTAAAGTGGCAAGTGCAATGATATAGTTCGAGTTGAAGTGGTGGTGCAGAGTTCATTATGGTCACAGCCTCTGGGAAAAAGCTCTTCCTGAATCTGCTAGTTCATAACATCTGCCAAATGGGAGAAGGGTGAAAAGTCTGGACGTTTGGATGAGAAACGTCCTTGATGATGTTTACACCCTGCCCAAGCAGCATTTGTGATAAATATCCTGAATGGTGGGTAACTGAGTGTCTATGATACGTTTTTCACCACCTGTTTGAATGATTTGCAGTCAGGTCTGTTGTCGTACCACACAGAAACGCAGTTGATGAGTATACTCTCAGTGGCATGGTGGTAGAAGTTCAGGAGGGTCTTTTGGACCAGCATGGAGGAGTTCACAGACCATGTGAGATCAATGGAGATGTGGATACCAAGAAACTTGAAGCTACACACCTGCTCTAATAATAGAGAATTTTATATATATATATATATATATATATTTTTTTTTTTTTTTTTTTTTTTTTTTTTTTTTTTTTTTTTTTTCTTACATAAAACACCTGGACTACTTTCGGAATGAGACACAATACAGGACAGCCTGTCAAGATCAGAGACCATCAGTTAATATCTGTCTTAACTGCACAATAACAAAACAGTCTGTTTTGAATCATGGTTAGAAAATGGTAAACATGATGTGTAGTACAAAAAAAGAAAACAAAAAATAGCATGTCTATTTGACATTATGAATTTGATTGATGTGTGGTCAGACTGGTGATATATAACTTATAAAACATTTGCATTCCAAACGCTTGACTGCAGTCTAGGTAGGCTACATTTCTAGACCACTATGTAAAAGAAAGTCATTCCCAACCGAAGAATCCTTTAAATATGAGAAATGCAGTTTACATTTAGCTGATTTTGAATGACACACCAGGGGTATCTTTCACACTATGCTTTCACCCATGATCCTTTGTGGAAGTTCAGGAGAAAGCAGATGACGCTATCCTGTATCAAACTGGTGGATTCGTATAAATGGTGTTCAAGAAATTGGTGTCAGCAGCAGTTTCTCCATCCATATTCTTCCCAATCCAAATTCTATCCAAACTTCCCATCCATATTCTTTTCTGATGGGCAACATGGCCTTGGTAGATTGTACAATTTTGGATGAAGTAGTACAAATGAATATCCTTCATAGGATCCTTCTTAGAACAGTGTTACCGAAGACACTTCTACCTAGACTGCAGCCTAGCTTTTGGAATACAAATATAGATTCCAGTTCTTGTTAATTACATTACCAAGTGCTCCAGTGCAAAACCAAATGAACATGCTTCAAACACCAAACTAATAAGCAAGATTTGGTATATCAGGTAAAAAACTTAGCCTTGCATATTCTTTACACAGGAATGTTTTTGTGGTGGCAGAATCTAAAGATGATGAAAAATAGAAACTCATCCATCACATTTTATGTTCAGAACTTTGAATTCTGATTTGGAAGATTATTTAACTGATTATCTCTTTCTGTATTAAGAATTGATCCCATCATCCCAAATCAGAAGTTGTAAATGTATCATTTTGTTAAATACATGTTCCAAGCTGCACAATAACACTTCCACATATCTACAGTTCAGAGGTGCAGGACTCAAGCCAAGTCAGGTCAGACTTGGGTGGCAAATGTAAGACTTTTTAGTTGCTTGACAAATTTGACATTGTCTTGATATTCATGACTTGGGACTTGAGACATGTCTTGAAAGGACATGACATTGTTATTAAAGGTTTGTGTTTTTGTAGATACTGAGAAGTTTTGTACTGGTCATAATAAGAGAACAGTGATATGCAAGATCTGCAGTTCAAAACATAGTGACATGATTACAACATCTATCTTTGCCAAAAAAGAAGAAAAATAAAGATTTGTCAGCATTTTCTTAGCTTATTATTGAATGGTGAAACCTTAGTGAGATAGCTAATGTCATCTAGAACACTAACATTAGTTAGAAAGCTAGCAAGAATTTGTCTGAGAAGGCAAAATAGTCTTTTAACTGATGAGCAATTCATCAGAACTTTGTGTGATCTGACTTGTAATATGCTTGACCTGATCAATGACTTGATTTATTGCAGGGACTTGATTTTCTTGATTCTAACCACAGTAACTTGAGACTTGCTTATGACTTACTTCCACCTCTGCTAGAGTCTACCTCCATATAGGCATATCTATATAAGTACTGTATCGCACTAAAGTGTATTACGTCAACATGGTTAAAATATGTATTTGACATGGAAGAAAGGATTTTAAAACATTATTACTTGAAAGATATGAGGAGGAGGCCAATGTAATACTGAAATGGACCTAAATCTGGTTCCCTTTATTCCACACTGAATGACAAATTGTCTACTTTGCTGCATAAAAGGAAAATAGCAGCTTTTCAGTGAGCTATTTGTTTCCATGCATTTATGTGGTAGCTCATCCCTCGGCTGTTTTCCTCCACTGATGCACAGAAAAGAAACCCCCTGTAAGTCTGCCAGCATGCTTAGTGTTATTGAAATGAGAATCTAGCATGCATCCGCATTTGTTTTAAGGATACAGCTCGTGTTCGAAAGGAAGACGTGCCGTTGATGTAATTTCCCAATTTTATCCTTTTCTGAGTTTTATCAAAACCCCACAAAGCCACTCGTAAAGGTGACAGAAATGGGGAAAATCAGTAATACACAAATATACAACACTGTTTTTTGTATATAATTGTTCTTGAACATTACTTAAAAAATAAAATAATCTGCATAGGATCAGTTGACTTGAATATTCCAAAAATAATTATTTATAACTAGATGTTTTTTTTACAAAGTATAAATAACAAAAAGTAGATTTACATGCGAAAAGCATCATAGGAGGCAATATATCCTGGAAGTGTTTGCCTGATATCTGAACTCTACACTGACAATGTCTACGCTGACATTGACTTTATATAATGCTACAAATAATGATGATGTATTTTAACAGTAATCTCAAGCTGGATTTAGAGCAAGCCTCATTCTGCTCAGTGCATTCTACTTAATGCCTTGTCTATGTCAATGCAAAATTCATGACTGACTGTATAACAGTAAACCATTGCTGGCACAGTGGCAAATTTTCATGTTGAGATTGAGGAGCTTCTGGTTAAATTTTTTTTAGTATTTGCAATAGATGTAAAACTTAGCAATCCCTTCTGATTTATCTATTAATAATAAGACTTTATGCTGGCCTTGACTGAAACATTACTTTGGCAGGAGATTTGTCATTAAATGTTTCTGCATAATTCAATCATTGTTAAATAGGCTAACAGGATCAAACTGTGTTTTGATGTAAAACAGTGTGGAGAACCTTACACTCAAATGTTTTTACAATGGTATTGATAATAACCAGGTGTCACAGTGTTTACAACACAAATATATTTTATTTACCTAAAAATACTAGTGTACACTCAAAAGTTTAGGGTAAATAATTTTTCTAGCTGTTTGGAGATTATGATAAAATCTACAAATGCTGCTTCTCCAAGTACTCAGTCCTTTATGGTAGTGGTATTGTTGCTGCTGTTTAGTTCAGTTTTGGTGTCTCCCACAAGTTGAATTTATAGATTTTAGTACAGTTGTTTACTCTCCACCAGACATTTAGCACATATTTTGTGCAATTGTGGAATTTAGGGATATCATGGATACACTAACAACAGGTGGTATAAGTCCATAAAGAAACTTAATAAATACTGTATAAACTAGAATAGAAGATAGTCCATAAACAAACTTAACAAACACTATTAATCACAAGAATATGAGATATTAGTCCATAAACAAACTTAACAAACACTATTAATCACTAGAATATGAGATAGTAGTCCATAAACAAACTTAACAAACATTATTAATCACTAGAATATGAGATAAATCCATAAACAAACTTAACAAACACTAATAATCACTAGAATATGAGATATTAGTCCAAAAACAACCTCAATAAACAATATTAATCACTAGAATATGAGATATTAGTCCATAAACAAACTTAACAAACATTATTAATCACTAGAATGAGATTAGTCCATAAACAAACTTAAACACTAATAATCACTAGAATATGAGATATTAGTCCATAAACAAACTTAACAAACACTATTAATCACTAGAATAGGACATATTAGTCCATAAACAAACTTAAACACTAATAATCACTAGAATATGAGATAGTAGTCCATAAACAAACTTAACAAACACTATTAATCACTAGAATATGAGATATTAGTCAACAAACTTAACAAACACTATTAATCACTAGAATATGAGATTAGTCCATAAACAAATTTAACAAACACTATTAATCACTAGAATAGGACATATTAGTCAACAAACTTAACAAACACTATTAATCACTAGAATAGGACATATTAGTCAACAAACTTAACAAACACTATATACACTAGAATAGGAGATATTAGTCAACAAACTTAACAAACACTATATACACTAGAATATGAGATATTAGTCCATAAACAAACTTATCAAACACTATATACATTAGAATATGAGATATTAGTCCATAAACAAACTTATCAAACACTATATACATTAGAATATGAGATATTAGTCCATAAACAAACTTATCAAACATTATATACATTAAAATATGAGATATTAGTTCATAAACAAAGTTATCAAACACTATGTACATAAGAATATGAGATATTAGTCCATAAACAAACATCAAATACTATATACATTAGAATATGAGATATTAGTCCATAAACAAACTTAACAAACACTATATACATTAGAATAGGAGATATTAGTCAACAAACTTAACAAACACTATACACACTAGAATATGAGATATTAGTCCATAAACAAACTTATCAAATACTATATACATTAGAATATGAGATATTAGTCCATAAACAAACTTAACAAACACTATATACACTAGAATAGGAGATATTAGTCAACAAACTTAACAAACACTATATACTCTAGAATGGGATATTAGTCCATAAACAAACTTATCAAACACTATATACATTAGAATAGGAGATATTAGTCCATAAACAAACTTATCAAACACTATATACATTAGAATATGAGATATTAGTCCATAAACAAACTTATCAAACATTAAATACATTAGAATATGAGATATTAGTCCATAAACAAACTTATCAAACACTATATACATTAGAATATGAGATATTAGTCCATAAACAAACGTATCAAACACTACATACATTAGAATATGAGATATTAGTCCATAAACAAACTTATCAAACACTATATACATTAGAATATGAGATATTAGTCCATAAACAAATGTATCAAACACTATGTACATTAGAATGTGAGATATTAGTCCATAAACAAACTTATCAAACACTATATACATTAGAATATGAGATATTAGTCCATAAACAAACGTATCAAACACTATATACATTAGAATATGAGATATTAGTCCATAAACAAACTTATCAAATACTATATACATTAGAATAAGAGATATTAGTCAACAAACTTAACAAACACTATATACATTAGAATATGAGATATTAGTCCATAAACAAACATCAAATACTATATACATTAGAATATGAGATATTAGT
>BRDA01081065.1:0-17266 GCA_036984385.1 Crenuchus spilurus | reverse complement strand
AAAACATGTGTAATTGCAATAATTTTCTGGGAGAAATACTTCATTTTCTGGAGAAAATTCAGGGCTGCCAACACTTTCGGCCATGACTGTATATATATATATATAATTTGTAATGTGTTCCTAATATGTGATTTTATATTATTAGATTCAAATGAGTCTGTTAGGCTCTTATAAGATGTGTTGTCAGTAGATTGTACAATGTGGCAAATACACAGTAGTCTCATATCATAAGGACAAAAGTTTCAGTCTGGAGAACTGTCACAACTGCTGGCCAACATCAATAACTTGAGACAAACGACAAAAGTCCATACATTGTTCTGATGTAAGAATCATGAGGTTTTGTTGATAATTTAAAGCAACTGTGGAATCAGTGAACATTGAGGGGTGATCTTGAGGGTCTTCTTAGTAGATCAAGTAAGTGGGCCTCAAGAATGTCTTTCTTCAGTTGATGTTCTCTCATGGTAAGCTCTTCTGGCATGAGGCAGTAGATGATTTAAGAGCACAGCCTCAGTGACAAAGTGTTGACTGAAGCATGATTGCTGGTAACCTGCAGGTCAATATACATCATAAAACGATGTACAGTAGAGCTGGACAGAAAGAAATATATACATTCAAATGCTACATATGAATAATTACTGTCCAGATGTAATCCTGATAGGCAAGGTGAATGAAACCAAGTGTAAACTGGATCTTAGTGTCATATTGCATGACTACTGAATCAGATCCTCATTAACAGAATGCTCAGTCTTCACAATAAATTGTTAAAACCATACTAAATGAACATGTCATGGCTTATCAACTACATTTTGGGTAAGGGTTAATAAAAAATTTACTAATAAAAAAAGCCTTTGAAGCTTGTGTGCACTGATGTGTGTGCTTGGTTGCATGTCAGTGGCCATATGTGCCTTTGTGTATATGTGTATGCATGTGTGTGTTGATAAGTGTGTGTGAAATATTGTGGTCTGGTTGGCAGATAGCAGATCAGAGGTGTGTGGTATTAATAGATGCTCAGCGCTGGTTGAACAGACTGGCAGCTCACTGTGAACACGGCTAAAATGGGTGCACTAGTGTACACACTACTTTCTTTCTTGCCCTGCCACTCACACACTCTCATATGGTCACATGTTCCCATGCATGGACTCACACACACTATTCCATTTTCTTCCATGCAACTCTTCTGAACTTTGGATCTAAATACTGGCCTACTGATGACTTATAGACAAATTTATCTCAGAATATGTTACCTTGATAGCGATTTCATTTTTGTCTGGTGATTTAAGTGTAGAAAAATGCAAGCAGCATGGCCACTGTGGTTAACAGTAGTGTTCTCTCAAATGTGAAGCAAACCAACACTGTCATCCACAGTTTACCGTCACACTTTCCTTCAAAGTGCAGATTAAGAGTTATGGCGAGACCTGTGTCGGTTTGGCTCCACTGAGGATCTCCCAGCATAGTTTTGGCATGGCAGATGCTTAGCTGGAAATGGATAAGTAGAGGTTTTGTGATTAGAAATGATTTCAGCTTTAGAGGCAGTATTTGACATCTGATCACATGTCACATTTGTGAAAGTGCATCGTATGCAGAATGAAAAAATACATGCAAAGAAACAAAGTAGCATTTCATAATTAAATTTGATTATGAAATCAAAACAACATAACATTGATGAAAGCAGCACATCCATGTACTTTGTCATTGTGTGATGAACCACACCTTTCTGGGTGAAAACAGTCACTCTAAATTGACACAAGTTATTGTCATTAGCTGATTTGATTGCATAAATTAAGAATACATTTTTAAGCTATTAGGAGCCTAAATCCAATAGCCAGTCAAACAAAGGTTATTGTTATGTCACACATTTGAGCAGTTGATGCTGAACAACAGTTGGTATTGTTATGTACAGAGGACAAAAACATGAAATTGGATTATATAAATGTCCACTCAGCATCAAATTGGATAACAACTTTAATGATTCACCAGGGTTTTTTTTCTGATGTTAAGGCACTTTATTTTACTGTTTTGGTACATGACTGTAAACTAATTAGATACATCACTAACATTAACTTGCTTGACAGGTGTTTAGCTTATCAAAACCTTACAGTTGTAAGGTAGGCTATAACATAGACAATAATGATTTTTGATTGAGACTAATAGTAAATAGTGATTTTCTTTGCTTTTCAATATATCATATGAACTGCACTTTCAGTGCAGCATTAACACCAATTTAACTTTTTTTGCCAATTTTCTCCCCTTCCCAATGTGGTAGTAGCCAATTTGACCAGGGGTGTCCAAACCTTTACATGAAGGTGTGCATTTTCGATCCAAAGGGGTTTAGGTCTTTTTCTTTTTTGCATTTGATAAGGCAGCTGTGTTTTTCTTTATTAAATTGTTAAATAATAGCTGAGCTAAAAATCTAATTGGTAGCTAACATGTAGTGGTTTATATGGAAGAGCAAGTATGTTGGTTTTTATGTATCAAATTAACTTTTTGCTTGAAAAGCACTTTGAGCTGATTTTTATACGAAAAGTGCTCTATAAATAAAGCAGATTTTATTTAATATTTTACTATCATGCAAATCTTAAGGCTAAAGACAAAACTTGTTGAGTTGTTAAGTAATCACAAATCCATATGAGGCTTTTAACAATGTATGATATATTGTATTCTGTAACAAAATATGTTACATTGAATTATATATGGACAAAATATTTTGTATGGCTAAAATCATTTGTAATAAGTAGATTGATTTGAAAATGTGACCTAAGGCATTTGTGCGGTGATTGATGCAAACTGTTTACACTGTGCTAATTTCTATTCTGTGTTAGCTACATTTGCTTTGTAGCTACAGATCAATAACTAAAAAAGCAAAGCTTCAGGTACTAAACATGTCCATGCCTGATTGTGTTAGTTGAAATGATTAACTCTATCAGTTTTTATTTGGGGCAAATTGGATTGTTGCTGTAAACAAGCTAAATATTTTTTTATTTGCATAATGCATAAAGAGAAAAAAGACAACTTTGCAGCTTGTAGACTTTTAATTTCACAATATTTGAATATATTTGGATATAAATTGCCTATCCACACTTAAATATAACATTTTAACTGAAGTATGTTTACATAGTTTTAAAGGCATACAAAAAATAAAAGTAGCATTGCAAAGTGTGTTGGGTGAGGAAGAAAGCAATTTTTAGGGATGTTTGGGTCGTGTCTTCATCTCCACACTTTTGAATGAGTATCTCTCTCCACTTCTTGAGTCAGTGAGGATGTACCAGGTGCCCCAGTAGATGCCATTTGTGATGCCACTGTAGCGCCCACGGTAATAACGACCATTCATATTAGCAGCCAGACATGAATCAAACCACCAGCCTGCGCCATAATAGTGAGCACAGTTTCCAGCAGTATAGCGATCATGATCCCGGTCATAAGTGCTGAAAGCTCGGCCATCATGGTTATAGCGTTTACTGTAACTGAGTGCATTACCAGCATCTCCACCATAATCTCGAGCAGTCAAACGGAACCTGACAGATCAAAAGGAAACATAGTGACATAAACCACTAAAATCAGTCTTGAGATTTTTAAGCAGCCTATATACAGTAGGTGTGAGGCAAATGTGTGCGTATAAGATATTAGCCTCAGCCTCAAAGCTTCAGTGCAATACTAAACAAGTTTCTAGGAATGATTGCATGTAGCTTGTGCTATGCGTACTACACTAACCTCATAGACACCTCATAGATCAGTATTCTCAGCTACTAATTAGTTGAAGCTTATGTGTGTAATAAATTTGAAAGGCTACACTTAAACTGCAGCTTATAAAAATGTATTTCCATAAATTTGACCATAAATTGCATATTTATTTTAAATTGTGTCAGGTAATTTTTGCCTGGGCATCTTTTTGTCTAGTACTACATAATTTGTGTCATAGTGTGAGTGTGTGAGACAGACTATACCTCTGGTTCTCTCCTGCTACTTTAAAGTTGTTGTAGATGGCATGCCGTGTCTGTTGGTGCCAGTCTTGGAGTGTGATGTGGAGTGTGTGCTGCCTGCTGGCTGTGAGAGCGTGTAGAACTGCGTTCCCTAACCAATGCTCCTTCTGTGCAGAACCAAAGCCATCTCGATACTCCCTCCAGGTTCGGTTAAAGTTCAGTTGTCCATCAAATCTGCGCTGAAACACTGTCCACCCACCACCCGCAGACTCCATATCACACACAGCCTGCAGTCAGAAAGAATTGTGGCATATATAATATGTGCTCATCTGTGCTCTCAACTTGTACTTCTTACTCACTTATGTCAGTTGCATTCACTTCAGTAATATGTATATTAAACCTGCAGATAAATTGCATTGCATGGATTTAGTCGTGTACTTATCACTGTACCTCTAGTGCTGATTGTTGGGGGTCTGGCTGTATGGTGTAAATTCCATTCTCTTTGATTCCTAGCAGAAAGATCTCATAGCAGTCCTGGGGATAAAGGCCAGCAGAAGGAGCGACTACCAGAAATACACATAAATAACATATGCATAACACCCTAGAAGAGATGTAGCTACATTTACTGCTACTTAAAATTACTTATTAATCTGCAAACTGATGATATATGATAACATCCAGTCAAAATCAGCATTTGTTGTATTTAGTATGTAGTTGTATATTAGAAATGTTTTCTTGCTTTTCAAAATCATATTTGGCATATGAACTGTCTTCATCTTAGCCCAGAAACTACATGCAGAGTGTGCTAGAATAAAAAAAACCTTCTTGTACTCCTTTTTGAGTTAATTTAATTTGATGTTCAACCAACTCAAACTTCTTAGTTTAGTCAAAAGATGTATTAACTTCTTTAATTAGGCAAATACGATTTCCACATCAACTAGGACTATTTTCATCACGCAGTGATATAACTGCTCCTCTAGGTAACCCAGTTTTGGGGTTTAAACTCAATCACTGGGTGAGTGGGGGAAGTTCCATTGTGGCATTTTGTGAAGGAAAGTGTCAAACATAAGGTTGTGTTTATATATTTTATAATTTTTACCAATCCAGAACTGAAATTATTATTTAGGTGAAGTTTTAACTAAACTAAGATGTTTGAGTTTGAGGGTGAAAATCAAGTTGAATTAACTATATAAAAATGTGTTGTAAGTTGCCTTAAAACTATTTTTTACAGTGCATATAACATACTACACAGCATATTTTCATACGTCCATAATAATGTATACTAATTATTCAATAATACCTCTCATAAATTATTCAATATTAGTACATCTGACTCGGGTTAAGTACTGTAGAGTACCTGTGGGAGTTTGTGGTGTTGTTACAGGGCCAGGCAATGTGATGCTCTTCAGCAGCAGCAGTAGATCTTTTTCTCCATTTTTCCCCACAGCTGCACCCTCTAAGACAGACACAGGGGAAGGGGGTTGTGCAGGTGGTCTGTAGCTAGTTGATTTAAAGACTGCTTCTATTATGGTTTGCAAGCTTGTGACAAGGTTATATAAAGATTACACAAAGGTGGTTCATTGGTTGAATGGAGGCTGTTTAAGGGTCACTTCTTGCTGCAGACTCACATTCCAGAGAGTACTGCAACCATCAATGTCTGTTTACTGTGTGTGTGTGTGTGTGTGTCTTGGGGGATGAGTTTAAATTAAATGAGGGTGGTAAGAGAAAAAAGGTGAGTAGAAGGTCCCCAAACCAGTATTAAAATTCCATAGGTTCTGTCTGAGGAGTTAGCAGGAGTTACTATCAACTGCCCAGAAACAAGCTGCAGGAATAAACTGTCAGTCTGTAAATTTAATCAGAAATTTAAAAAAAATATTTCAGTGAAAAATCAAATTTAAGTAAACATGTGCTTTCCTGAAATGTAGTCAAATACCATACACAGTAAATCTGCCAGTGTTAAATCAACACTATTAGAGTTAAATTAACACTGGGAGTGTTACATTTTGACACCCTCAGTGTTAATTTAACTCTAATAGTGTTGATTTAACACTGGCAGATTTACTGTGTAGTCAGTGATGATAATGATTCTTGATGTTTCTTTAGTTTAGAACTGGAGCTATGAAACTCATATCGTGCAATGGGAGGCTAAACCCTAACAATTAGCATTGTAACAGCACTGGACAAATGCCACAAGCTTTGCATTAAGTTGTTAAAGCAAGTTTGGAGATTTAGTGTTCTCTCTGATGGAAATTTGCAATTGCACATCAT
This sequence comes from Crenuchus spilurus, assembly GCA_036984385.1. NCBI lineage: Eukaryota > Metazoa > Chordata > Actinopteri > Characiformes > Crenuchidae > Crenuchus > Crenuchus spilurus. Next base: position 11,081 of record BRDA01081065.1, on the reverse strand, counting down.
GAGCAAAATAACATTTTCCCATGTTCTTGATTGCTAGCTAATGTTTGCTAGCTAATGTTAATTCTTAGATTTATTTGAGAATATTGGTGCAATGAGATAAATTAGATTATTAGCCTTGCCAACAAATGACACTTTTGTAAAACAACACACTTATTTAACAGTCTAAATAAAATGTCGCCACACTGTAAAAAATATCCGTGTTGTTTCAACTTAAAAAAGTTAGTGTCTATGCTGCCTTAAAATTTTAAGTTAGGTAAACTCAGGAAGCGTAGTTAGTAAACATATAAACATGAAATATTGAGTTATCACAACAAATTCTGTGCTTGATAGTCATACCAACTACAATATTTAAGTTAGGTTAACAACAGGGCAAGTTCATTTTTTACAGTGCAGTTACCAGCTCTTCAGGAAGTTTCTTGCTCTGCATGTGGTCTCTTTGGAGAAAGGTACAACTGCTGAGACTCTTACATTAGTCTGACATTTCTTACTACTCCAGATATGTAACTAGATATGTGATACATTAATTTTTTTTAAGAGTCTTTGAGAGCATGTAGGTTATCGAGTTTATTGAACACTCTAGAGATTAAGGAAACTGCACTCTGCATCGACTATCCACTTGGCATTGATGCACAACTCAGAGTTTTCTGGAGTCAACTCAAACTCTTGACTGCTGCCACTGGAATCAGTAGGAATCAATAGAATCCTACCCTTAATATTAACCAAAAACAGCTCCAGCATCATAGATAAAAGGTTTTGTAGAAAACCTGAGGGTTCTATAATGACTCAAATGCATCACAAGTTTCATTGCTTTTCTGTGAAGCTGTGTTTCTAAATGTACTGTCCTAAAAGTTTTTTGATTATATTTTGTGTTGTATTTTTGATATGATAGATATATCATAAAGTTTCAGAAACTACATAAGCATAAATTCTGTTTGAGATTATTTAACAGCTTGGGGCAGTTTGAGGCAGGTGTGTGATATGGAGCTTCAGTTGTTAGCTACTTTATCCTTGTAGCTCCAGTGCATAAATAAAGCATTAAAATGATTAGAAATAACAATAAACATGTCTTGTGGTCAGCTGCATTTGCATTCAGAAGGAAACTTTGTGAATAACTATGACTATATAACTATAATAATATAACTATAATAACTATCAAATCAGAAATTAAATAAAAATGTAAGCACACAAAGTTATCAGTTGAATGAGCTTTGGTACACTGACCTAGCCTGCTTGCCATGTTTCTGAGCCTCTGACTGTGGCAGTGTAGGTCACATTCGGTCAGCACTGCTGTCATTAGAGCCAGAATGGCTGCCAGTGAGTTAGATCCATCTTCTTGATTTCCTGTGGCTGGTTCATGCTGTTTCATACAGCGCTGCAGCTGCCTCAGGCGTGCCGATATGGTGGGTGCCTAGAGGACAAACACATACAAAGGATGGAAAATGTTCCATCCAAATAGTTACATACATAGTACACATTTATATGCAAACTTCTGAATTACCCTGATCATATTACATTTTTTAAATTTATAGAAATATTTCAAGTAGAAATAATTTCTTCAGTTTTTCTGAACTTCTGAATTTCTGAACACTTCTTCAGTGAACAAATGTGTACTGTTTATTTGCTAAATTTTACATATTGAAAAAAAATCATAAAACATGAACAAACATTATTAGGAATTGTATTTATTTATTTTTGTGTTAAAAATAAATATTAACTGTCCACTGAACTGTGCAGGAAAATGACATATTTAAGTTTGTTCTCTGTAAAGAATGTGTTAATGTATTTTCACTTTTCATAAATCAGAAAACAGGGATGTCCAAACTTTTGCATTGCGCAAACAGTATCTCACACTGATGTTGTGTTAGCAGACATATTTATGATTTTGATCAGTGCTAAGCAAACAGCAGCCAGGTGTTGCACTCTGCAAAGCATTTGTGCTATCTGAACTAGAATTTTCATATATTAGTACATCTCCCAAATTAGAATATTACAGAGTTCATTTATGTTCATAGTTTAGTGCAAAAAGGTAAACCGTCATATATATTTATATTCACTACACATAAAGTGGCATTTTTCACACCATTTTTTTCTTAATGTTGATATTGTCTGAATAATATTTTGCTCAAATTCAAAATGAAATATTCTAATAATTTTATATTCTTGATTTTTTTTTTTTTCATGAGATATAAGCCAAACTGATCAACAGTAAAACACAAAATGTTTGAAATGTAACTTTACATATAATGAATATAATATATGACAGTTTACCTTTTTGAATTAAATTATGAACACAAATTTTTGAGATGCACTACACAGTAAATCTGCCAGTGTTAAATCAACACTATTAGAGTTAAATTAACACTGGGAGTGTTACATTTTGACACCCTCAGTGTTAATTTAACTCTAATAGTGTTGATTTAACACTGGCAGATTTACTGTGTAGTATTTGTTCATATATTTTTTTTCTCTTCACAAGGCCAGTTTCTAAGTCAGACATTAAGTCTTGGACTGAAATTGTTGGTGACTTGACATAAAGCAGTTATAAACTCTTGTGTCAATATAATCTACATAAACATATGCAGAAACACACTTAAGTGCATTTTAAAGTGTAAAGACTCACCTGAAGGCTTCTTTGACGGGTCTCTTGTGTTTTCTTTGGCAGCATGCCCTGGATGTTGGTGAGGTGTGTTTTTGGGGGTGATGCTGTTACACTACATCCCCCCTCACACTTTCTGCTGGGGGGTCCAGCCACCAGACTGTCCCTCTGACACAGCACACCCTCAGACATCACACATACACACAGCAAAAGCCAATGCAGCACGTATACACACACACACACACCACTCAGGCCACTCATGGGAAACAGAAAGGTGCTCAAATGAGGGTGCCAAACTGAAATAATGAAAGCTTTGCCAAAATTACAATTTCTTCCCACTTGTCTCCTTGTTATTCTTCTTTCTTTTTCTTCTTAACACTCCATAGTCTCAATTAGCCTTCACTTTTTTTGTAGTTGTTTAGTCCTCATTAGAAAGGTTTGTGTCCATTTCCACTGGCCTCTCAGTCCTTTACTTTGCAGGTCCTTTCACACTATCCCTGTCTTCTGCTGTCTTTCTCCTTTTATTTGATCTTCCCTTCCTTCCTTCTATCCCTCTCTCTCCCCCTCTCTGTCTTACTCTCTCTCTCCCCTGCTCTCTGTTAGTGAAGCTGTTTTGGTTCAGATTCCTAGATAACTGTTTCTTTGCTCTCTGACATGGACCAGTACCCTCTTCACACACACACAAACACACACACACAAACACACTGCTTGACTGGTCACACAAATTAGTTTCTGGCCTACTCCTAAGTTACCCTCTTTCATTCACAAATTCAATATCCACAAACACACATGCACACACACACACAAGCTGACAACTATTATGTACTGGTATGTGTGTCCTCTCATCAAGTGTGCACTGTTTGCTGAACTTGTTAAAAGTAATAAAAGCTGAAAGAACAGAATTCCTCTGTTACATTTTATGCTGTATTAACACACACACACACACACCTACCATTTGAATGGACTGACCTCACTACACTTTGACATCTGACCTTTCTCTGTCTACAAGAGGAAGATGTAGACCTGTCCTTGTGTGGTTTAAAAATGTGTATTTGCTGTGTGTGTGTGTGTGTGTGTGTGTGTGTGTGTGTGTGTGTGTGTGTGTGTGTATGTGTGTGTGTGTCAGAGAGAGAATGATTAACTTTCAGTGTAATGCGAAAAAAAAAAAAAAACATAGAAGAATGAAAGTCTTAAAACTGAACATGTACAAAATGTGACCTTACACACTTGATAGGATTTGATCACCAAAGTGAAAAGTCGTCTAAACTCACAAACAAATGTATATATTTCTATATTTGTAGTCTATTTCCATTAACTGTTACTTGCAGCCAAAGGTACCCAACAACAGTATTTTTTTATCATCCTAGATACTAAAGGTGTCACTGGCACCACAGATTTTAGTATTTCTGTAGCTGAACAATGCTACCTACACCTACACCTCACTCTAAGCTTAACCATACTAACCATAATCTTAACCAGGGGCATAGCACCAAAGTCTGGGCCCTATGCACAAACAGTGCCCAGGCCCCGTCCTCCCATTATTAAATATTATTTCCTTTCATATTTATGGAAAACAAAATTCCAGACTCCTCAAAGGCCCTCCCCCACTTGGTTGCCCTTGCAACTCAGTCCGACTTTCACCCCCACTAAAACGCCCCTGATCTTAAACATACTAATCCTAAACCTAACCATACTAACTAACCACAGTTACTAAATCCTAAAATTATCCCTAACCATATTAATCCTAACCTCAACGGTACTAATCTTAACTTCAACCATACTAACCGTAACTTTATAATACAAATCTTAACCATTTTTAGACACAATAGTGATGTTGATTATCACGGACAATCTTTTACCCAGTTTGACATACCCTCCACAACACCCCCACCCTCACCCCAAAGTAATACTTAAACAGGGATAACCATATCACTGATATGCCTGATATGATATGAAATGATATGATATGATATGATATGATATGAGGGATAACCATAACTTCAACAGTGCTTACCAATTGGCCTTATGGCGCCATCTATTGTCTATGTAAAAGTAAATATTCTGTATTACACCGCACAGTTGAGAGTCTGAAAGTCTGGAGAAGGAAAGAAATATATATAAATTGCACATCATATGGTACGAAAAAAAGTTATTTCAGTCATAATACTACATATAAATAACACAATGGATTCAGATTTTGAGATTTCCGCAGAGATCATTGCAAACGTGGGCGGGGCTTAGAAAACTTTGTCTCCTCCCAAAAGCATGCGCAGGAACAGCAGCTGGAGGAAGTGCGAAGAGGAAGGAAACACAAGCAAGCGCGTAAGAAATCTTTACTGTTCTACAGATTTTATTTTGGTGGCGTATAAGGGCACACATATACATTTATATATTTTTATTAGCTTAGAGTTGTGATATTTATTATTTAGCCTCGTCCACTCGGTTGTTGTTGAATAAGACAAGAAGGAGTAACAGGTTCGCTCAAAACATCAAAACAATCTGTTCGAATAACACACGAGCCTGAAATAAACAGCTTTGTCAACATGTTTACGTTTAGTGTGATAAGTGAGCCTACAGGTATTTCAAAATATAAGTATACAGCTAAAATGTATTTTGCTGGTCCCCACAGGAAACGTCTTGTGGTTACCACAAATTCAACTTTTCTGGAAAAAACTAAAGCAGCTCAAAGACTGAAGCTGGTTACTAAGGTTAAGATTAGGATTAATTTTGTGTAGGTGTAAAATTACTACAGTATTACAAGTCAATGGAATGTCCTCACAAATATAGTACTACAAAACTCTGTGTATGTGTTCATGTGACAGAGATTCTTATCTTTAGCCTGACTTATAAGGTTTGTTTCTCAAAAACATATCCATATTTTAATTTAAGATTACTTGGCTACAGTATTAGGCTACAAGTCAATGGATTGTCCCTATAAATATAGTATTACCCTCCATGTAGTGTGTGTGTGTGTCTGTCTGTGAAAGAGAGACTATGATGGAGGATTATCATCTATAGCATGACTTATAAGGTCTATTTCTCATTAAGATACATATATTTTATGCCCACGTATATGGGACAATAAATTTACATATGTCAATTTTAAAATGTAATTTTTTTTGCTGCCTCCCTCATGCAGTATGGCATCAAGAAAGAAAGTCTTGCTGAAAGTCATCATCCTTGGGGATTCAGGGTAAGTGTATTTGTGTGTGTGTATGTGGGCAGGGAGGGAGTGGTTCTGTTGCCATGCTTTTCTGTATGCTGTCATCAACAATGCAGCATTATTATTATTACAAATATACATTAAATATACTTGTTTCAACCCCTCTCTCCCTCCTTCTGTAGTGTTGGAAAGACATCTCTAATGAACCAATATGTCAACAAGAAATTCAGTAATCAGTACAAAGCTACAATAGGAGCTGACTTTCTTACAAAGGAGGTGATGGTTGAGGACAGACTTGTTACTATGCAGGTACTACCACATTCTCTCATTACCACAACATTAACTGTTCTTTGAGTAAAACCATAGAAGAGTCACTTTTCCTTAGACAACCATGTTTAAAAAAATGAATAAACCTTTTAGTTTTAAGGATCTTTATGTGCTGTAATGGTTCTGAAATTCATGTTTAAGAGTGCAGGTTTCTATGTATATAAAGTGGAATGCTTCCAATATTAGTATTAGGTCTAATTTATGGTAGCTCACATGGCCTGTAATGTCTCAACAAGAAAAAAAGTTTCAAGGAAATGCATGAACTAGGAAAAACTGTTTTTTACATTGACTTCACTAAACATGAGGCAAAGACAAGCCGTGTGACTAACCATGTGACCAGCAGTCAACCATTTAAATGTTCATGATAATGAAGTGTGGAAAATGAAAGTGTGAGAATTTTCTTTGTTTACACTGATGATTGAAACATGTAGCAAATGCTCTAGCAGAAATACAGTTTTTGTGTTGTGTAGTTTGTTATAGCGTTTCTGTTTCTGTCAGATTTGGGACACAGCTGGACAGGAGAGGTTCCAGTCTCTTGGGGTGGCATTCTATCGTGGAGCGGACTGCTGTGTGCTTGTGTTTGATGTAACTGCTCCCACCACCTTTAAGACACTGGACTCATGGAGAGATGAGTTTCTGATTCAGGCTAGTCCTCGTGACCCAGACAACTTCCCCTTTGTGGTGCTTGGCAACAAAATTGATGTAGACAACAGGCAGGTGGGTGAATTGAAAACCCAATGAGTATATATTTTTATTTTAGTAAAAGTGTTATATCAGTGTAAGGTGCACCACTGCACACATTTGTAAGAATGTGATCATCACTGTTTTTGATCAGCAACATCTGCTAAATTATTATAAAGTTAGGTTAAACCCATCTCATAAGTACACCAAAAAGGGTTTCGCTTCAGAATTGTCATCCAGGCTTCTACCAATGTATTACTGATGTGTTATTACTGATATTATATTGCTCTGGAGGCCACAAGATGTGCATCCTTAAATTTGCCTAAGGTTTCAAACAGAATTATGATCAACACTGACTAAGTACCAATAAATTACGATTCTTTTTAAAATTGAATTATTGTAGAAGCTGTAGAAGCCATCTACCCATCAGACATAATATAATGTGTGCTATCTGCATGAAGGATAGTGTGTATCATGATTAAATAGAATATTGTAGATCACTTTTGTCTTGGCCTTAGAGATATCTATGCTTTCCAGAGGTAAAGGTGTTGATTCTTTGTTCCTAACTATCTGTATTACAGCTCTAATATCAGGTGATAATGGTAGTATTAATCACCTGATGCAGGCCTAATACATTTTCTAAAATTCTGGATTGCAATTTAGACCAAACCGAGCTCTCTTACTCATTACTAACAGGACCAGTAGCCTGCTTAGGCTACGCTTAGACAAAGGTAACAATTTGGTATGACTTTATACTGTAAAAAATCTATCAGTATTGTTTTTCTATTTCCTGTGTTTGTTGTTGTATAAGTACAACATTTATATATTCATATATCAAGTATAAATGAAAAGCATAATTAAACAACAGAATTAAATGTATAATTCTGGTATTCTTATATAATAAGAGTAAATCTATTATTACATTCTAGCAATCATACAAAATAATCAACTTAACAAGAATTTTAAAACGGTTAGTTTCAACCAAGTAATTTGACTGGACAAGAGACATTCCATGAGTACTGATGTAAAGTACAGGGGTTGGACAATGAACCTGAAACACCTGTCATTTTAGTGTGGGAGGTTTCATGGCTAAATTGGACCAGTCTGGTGGCCAATCTTCATTAATTGCACATTGCACCAATAAAAGCAGAGTGTGAAAGTTCAATTAGCAGGGTAAGAGCACAGTTTTGCTCAAAATATTACAATGCACACAACATTATGGGTGGCATACCAGAGTTCAAAAGAGGACAAATTGTTGGTGCACGTCTTGCTGGCGCATCTGTGACCAAGACAGCAAGTCTTTGTGTCTAATTATTGAGCCACTTTGGGGTGTTTTGGAGGAGCGAGTCAGGAAACATTTTCCTCCACCAGCATCATGTAGTGACCTGACCACTATCCTGCAAGAAGAATGGCTTAAAATCCCTCTGACCACTGTGCAGGACTTGTATATGTTATTCCCAAGACGAATTGACCCCGCAAAAGGAGGTCCTACACCATACTAATAAATTATTTTGGTCTAAAACCAGGTGTTTCAGTTTCATTGTCCAACCCCTGTATAACAATACTGTGACTTAGATAATACTGTAATACAAACTAGCTGGCCTCTGGTAACATATACCTACACAAATTAGTAAGCTAGAGTGCAGGAAATTATTAGTGTTATTTGGGAATAGTGAAGTACCAGTCCAGTTTCAGAGTTTTTTGTGTTGACAGAGACCAAAAAAAATAATATTGGAATAAATAATAATCTGTTGTCACTAATTACTGTTAACTAATAAATGGTGCTGTTAGGTTAGATTAGATTAAATTAGACAACTTTATTGTCATTGCACATGTATAAGACAATGAAATGTAGTTTAGCATCTAACCAGAAGTGCAATAAGCGGTCAGTGCAGGATGTAAATAGATACAGTATATACAAAATATAGGCAGAGTTATGGACAAATATACATGTGAATATATTTGTGACCCCGCCAGGGAAAACCAGGCCAAAGTCACTGGGCAACTTATTGAGATATCGTGTCACTCACATTAGCGACAAAACTTAGCCACTCGGTATTATTGCTGTAAATGAAAGATAATAGTCTCAGATATCTATCGTAGTACATAATTTGGTCAAAAACAAAACTTAAATGCACAAAAAAGTTGTTTTAAAAAAAACTATATAAAAAAAAAAAAGAATGACTTTGACCTGGTTTTCCCTGGCGTGGTCACATTTTAGATGTGTTGTAAACCTATTGTAAGTATACATGTAAATACATGTCAAAGATAATCACAACCATTCTGAGATTTAGTAATACCATATAACTTTGTGCTATATTGCTTAAATAATAGTATTAATTTTAAATTTTAATAATAATTAAAAAAAATAAAAAATTAATTTAAAAAAATAATAATTAATATCTCTTTCATTCTTATTGTATATTTGAATATTCTGTAATTGCAGCCTGACTCCAAAGTATAATGTGGGAAAATGAAATTTTATTCAAAGGCACCCCAACTGTGGAGCCTGACTTTTTCTGTTGAGAGTAGATAACTTGTAGGAATAAATGTTTCTGCACTTTGAAATGAAGGCTTATTAGTTTAAAATTCTTCATGAGGTATGTATGAATATGACCAAAATAGTATATCAAATGCCTTGCTAATTAACACAAAAACTAAGTGCAAACAAGAAAATGTGTTGAAATTTCTTCTCTATCTCTAGCTGTGTTGTCCTTCAGGAATGTGTAATAGGGGGTTGAATAAAGTATCTTGTCTTTGTTTCAGGTGACAACAAAACGAGCACAGGCCTGGTGTCAGAGTAAAAACAGCGTGCCATACTTTGAGACCAGTGCAAAAGAGGCCATAAATGTTGAACAAGCCTTTCAAACCATTGCACGCAATGCCCTGAAACAGGTTAGCAGGACATGTTACTGCACACGTATTTACACTTTTGTTCATGGAGATTCACAAAAGTAAATTCATGTTTTATCACTTTTAAACTCTTTACTCCCTCCTCCATCTAGGAGACTGAAGTGGAGCTGTATAATGAGTTTCCAGACCCAATTAAGTTGGACAGGAATAACAGATCCAACCCTTCAGCAGAAAGCTGCAGCTGCTGAGACATGTTTACATAGACACTAACATGCACTGTTTAATGAAAACAGATTTGCACACTCTAATATTGTTCATTTAAACTTTCTCTTCAACACACATACACACATGTCTATATACATCTCATAGTACCAGTACCTAATTATATTGTACACACTGGAAAATGTTTTTTTGCAGTTATTCCCATCCTGATTTGGTCTCTAAGTTTTGTTCTGTGTGTTACTTGAATTTATCGAACTATATTCTGACTTTCTAATCAAATGTACTAAAATATATACTGATTGGCTTAGGTGCTGCTGTAAGTTATTTTATATTTTGTTATAGTTTAGTTATATTATCTGCAGGGTACATCCATATTTTTCAGATAAAGAGGCAGAGTTGAGAAGGATAGGATGGGAGTGAGGACTCAATATATCTCTTACAAAGAATATCTTCTGTTTTTAACTATATCAAGCATAAATATATCCTATCAACTATGTAAGCTAAATCTAAAAAAAATTCCCCAAGAAAATTCTACTTTTTAATGTAATAATGTTTTGTGTTTAGTGATTTAGGCTACTGACAATATGTTGAAGCAGTTCTGCAGGCCCAGCAGAAATCTGGATAAGGTTCACTTTCATACACTCAAGAGTTATAGGTGCTCTTATTATAAAACAAGAATAAAATCATTTTATCCACAATCATTATTAACAGTCTCTTGAAAATGACTGGGTGTAAATTCAGCTGTGTGTAAATCAAAGAAGCAATTTTGTCAGATTTTCTGTACTATCCAGGCAAGTAGATTCAGTTTTAGTTTTTATGTGTATTTGCCATGTGTTTTATCTTTGAATTGTTCCCTGAGAAGCTGCAAGAAAGAGCTTGCCATTTAATCCACTGGCCAATGCTGAGCACAAGCAGTTAACGTAAGACTTATCTTATGAACCTTCTTCTGAAACTGGAGGGACAGTGTTAACTGAGTTTGGTTATTTATCTGATTAAATATGTTTCTCAAACCTAGCAATTGACTCCTGAGCTGAATCAGGTATGTGTGAGCAGGAAAATCACCTAACTACTGATCTAAGACCCTTCAGAACAGCTGCTGGACAAACTCATTTTTAGAAAGAGATAGAAAAGCTTAGTCCCATAGTCAAGTAAAAAGTATTGTTACTATGATAAAGTTAATGACTGTTAAAGTATTATATATATATATATATATATATATATATATATATATATATATAT
>BRDA01081058.1:932-16546 GCA_036984385.1 Crenuchus spilurus | reverse complement strand
CCTCTGAGCAAGAAAAACAGGAGTCCATACAGAGTATCGGATCACTACATCCCTCCTCCCTCAAAGCCAAGTGGCCAATTTACCAACAGTACTTCCCTGATGTTGTACCATTGGTGGAGCATGACTTAAACGAAGCCATTCAGCCTGAGTTCCTTGTGAAACTGCCCAAAGAAATCCTTGCCAAACAAAAAGAGAATGTGTCTCTTTACTGTGTAATCAAAGGGATCCCCTGTCCATATGTGGTGTGGCTACATAACCACTCGATTGTTGAAGAGTCCAGGTCATTCTCGCTGAAACACGACGGGCCCTTGTGCTGCTTAAACGTAATGAACATTGGTCCCAGGCAAGGGGGCACTTACACATGCAAAATTATCAGTGCTGCAGGAGATAATACGTGCAGCACCCAGCTCAGAGTGAAGACAGGTTTGCATTTGCATGCTTTGGTCCTTCTCATCTTTCACACATATTATCTACACTCTTACGAGACATCTCTCAGAAATAAACTCCCCAAAAGGAGAGTGAGCTGTCTGTCATTGACTCAGTGTGTTAAACGTCCTTCACGGAAGTTCTTTAAGAGGAGATGTGGTCCATTTTCTTACATTTCTGAGCAGAAAATGGATATTTAATGAGAGCACAATCATTTTTACACAGAAAACACAGAGACATGACCTGTCGTCACTCATACTGCTCTTTTTTTCACAGTGTCGAGGACTGAAGAGGAATCTGCATATGTGGAGGAAGCCAGAGGTAAACTAAGCATCCACAGTGATGTCAGTTACACGTCTGTTTCAGCACCATCACAATGCTTTATTATGATTATTAGTGTACACATACACAGATGGGTGTATTCACAAAAGTCACGATGATCACAAATGATCATTAAGTCGGTCCTAAAATTCAGTTTTTGATTCATTTACTGATGTCTGTGTGTAAAGTTGTACCTTTTGTGCTCAGCTTTCTCTAGCTCGGCTGTGTGTGCTGAAGAGGACTCTTACACAACAAGCCTTCGTATAAGAGAGAAAAGCAGAACATTTGAATTTGAGCCAGAGTCTAAATTATATTCAGAAACATTAGTAAAACAAATCGAGAAGCCTGTCTTTGTAACCAAACTCTCCTCAGCAATCGTATCAGTGGGAAGCACAGCTAAATTCACAGTAACTGTGTCTGCATCTCCTAAACCCGTCGTTACGTGGTATCACAATGGTCAGCTAATAACATCCTCATCTGTTTATACGTTTGTTGAAGAAAATGAAGAGTACAGTCTGCTGATAACGGAAGTTAAAGAGGAATCGGAGGGCGAGTACTCGTGTACTGCAGCTAACAGGTTTGGCAAATCAACTTGCACCTCTTACCTTCATGTTAATGTGAAAGACACGAAGAAGATGCCCTTTAGGCAGCCACCATATTTCACCAAAGCCATTCAGTCTGTGCAGTGCCAGGCTGGACATCACACAGTCTTTGAATATAAAGTTATAGGGGCTCCACTCCCCAGTATCCAGTGGTTTAAAGGTAGCTGTCATATCCAGCCCTGTAAAAACTGTACCGTGGTCAATAACGTGGACGGGTCTGGATTCTTAAAGATATTGGACGTTCAGCAAAGTGACAGTGGTCTCTACTCATGTAGGGCATCTAATCCACTGGGTGAAGCCTCTTGCAATGCTGAGCTTACTGTCATCCTTGATTCTGTCTCAGCCTCTCTGTGGCAAGAGCACATTACTTCACTGAAACAGCAAACTAACCAAGTGTTGGAAGAAACCAGCGAGACCTTGTTCAGTGTAGAACAGACCAGAGCTAGCCTGCAGGAGAGTCACCAGACTGTTTATACCACTGAGGTTAGGCAGCCTGTAGCCAATCAACATGTAGGTACTCTCACCCACTTAGATGTTTCATCTGCTGCTATGCACAGGGAGCAGTTAACTCGGCAAGCTGCAGTTCTGCAGTCTCACGAGACACAGGAAAGCCTGACACTAGCTTCAGTCCAGCCGCAGGAAGCTGTAGCAACTCCTCTAAAACAGCTCCACATGGCCTGCACAACCCCCACCGTTCACCAAAGTCAGAGCTTCACAGAGCAGCACTGTGACCGTATCAAAAGTCCTGAAGTTGTCGAGCTGGAGCTCACTGAGGAACATCCTTCCAGAGTGATGTCTGCCATTTCTGAGAGTGTCACGCCTCTTACAGTTGTGAAAACTGAGCCTTTAGTCAGCATAGAAGCTGAAAAGATGCACGCTACTGCAGAACCCAAACATGCCATGAGCGGTCTTCAAGTTCAGACTAATTTAGCCATCTTAAAAGAGGTGTATACCAACATACCATTCCCTCAGGAGGAGCAGTCCTTCAGAGTTACAGAAGGAGTTAAATTACTGTATTCTCCTGTAACTTTGGAGAGCACACAGCTTAGTGAAGCTCACTGTTCAGCATTACCAAACGTGGAGTGCAGTGAATGTGTCCGAGGAAAGGAGCAGCGCAGAACCATACTCGCATCCGTCAGTGAGATTAAGAAGACTTTGTCAAAAGAAGGGGATTTTGAAGTATGTAAACCAGCTGAGGCACTGGCACAGTTTTCCAAAGAACAAGCCTTGCAGTTTGCCGGCGTTGCCGAAGAGAAGCATAAACTTCACGCAGACCAAACGGCAGCGATACCCGGTCTAGATAGTGCCGTTTCAGTGCATCCTCAAAGAGCAGAAGACCAAGTGCTTCATTTACAGGTGCTCAGTGACCAGCAAACTCTTCCATCTGAGGGTAGACTTACCCATGAGAAACCAGCAGCAGAACAAGCTGAATCCAGAAAAAGTCCCACTCTCTTACATACAGCTTCCCTGGACGAGCAGACGGCTGTCAGCTGTGAGCAGATATCTCAGATTTCTTCTGAAGTGAACACAGTCTGCATAAAAGCACAGCAAGAAGCTGCTTCCAAGTTACATCTTCAGTCAGTGCAGTTAGAGACTACTTTATTCAAAGAAGGGCCGCTTCCAGTACAACAGACTGACCAACAGGTGGCTGTGCAGAGACGGGAAAAGGCCCGTAAGCATGCAGTGACCACCGAGGAGAAGAGAGAACTGACAGCAGATCATTACACAGGCCTTGATTCTTTTCTTAAAGGTGTCGAGCCTGACTACAGAAAAGAGCCAAAACCTTTGAGTCGTCTTCACGTGGCCTCAGAGACAATGCAGCTCCCAAAGGAAAGTCCCTTTGTGTCCAGTCTGAAAGAACAGCATGCGCTGGTGCAGAAAGAGGAGCGCTGGGATATTATACATGCAATGTCCGTGACTGGCCACCAGGCTTTAGAGGAGGGTCACGCAGATGAGCTAAAGGTAATGGAAAAGTTGACTTGTAAGTTACATTTAGAGCCCAAATTAGCCATGCACCCTCTGCATATTGAGGAGAAGGCAGTGCCCACTGAGAGTTGTGCCACCCTTGAGGCTGCGGAGCAGGATTTTGCTGTTCAAATTCAGGAGGGTCAGTCTGTGAGGCAGTCTATAATAATGGAAGAGAAGCAGACTCTGATGAGCGAAGTATCACAGGACATCATCAAGCCAGATACAACCACAGTGAGTATTATAACTCAGTCTACAGCACCGTCTCTACTCACAGAGTCTCAGGAAAGCCAAGCCCTTCCAAAGGAAATCACGTTTGTGATTCCTGCACCAAAACCACACTGTTTGGACATCAAGCATCAAATGAAAACTGCACTGCAGTCCTGTGTGGCCAGTGATCAGCCACTGGTCCTTGCAGATGTGGTGGGCAGCTTAGAGATTGTGGAAGTAAAGGAGGTTAAGGTGCAGAGAGAAGCAAAGCATGTGACATTTTCTTATCTTATTACGACAACGTCAGTCCCAGTGGAAGTCACGATTGCCTTTGAGGGTGAATATCCTCAGATGGCTGATCTCAGGAGTGAACTTCAGGCGGCCTTCAACTCCATCGTTTATCAAGAGCAAGAGGTCTTCACTTCTGAACAGCCTGGCAGAGTGCCAGTTCTTCGACCCCAGAGAGTGCAGCAGGTTAGTATGGCTGCCTGTAAAGAGATGCTGTCACCAGTGGTAGAAATGGTGCAGCTGACAGAAAACGTGGAGGTGTTTACATCACCCAAACGTCAGTCTGCTGCTTTGAAGACTGAAGCCAAAGATTGTTTCCAGTATATAAGTGATGAGGAAAAGGTTGTTGTACAGGAGTCCACCAGTCTGATAAGTGTTGAAGAAAAAATAGATACTTGTACACCCATTCAGCCTGAAAAACGAGAAACGACGTCTCCGTTAATCCGAGGCTTTGAGAAAGAAGTCGGCACTGCAGGGTTGACAGCTGATGTGCCCATGGCTCCACCGCCGGCTGACGATTCCACACAAGTCCTTATTCGTAAAGAAAGAAAGGAGGAATTTCTTACAGAGGACGTAACAGTAAGAAGGATGTCCGAGCAGGCTGTGAAACAGGAGGTTTTCTTTGAAACGCCGTTAGAGGATACCGTTGTTGTGGAGAATTCTGTGGTTACATTTAATGTCAGAATAAAGGGCGTGAGTGATGTTAAATGGTTTCTCAATGGAAAACCCATCAAATCTGGCAAAGAGTTCAAATGTTCCAAAGATCAAACAAACTACACATACACTTTAGTCATCTACAAAGTTGTGAAGGAAAAACATGAAGGAGAATACACATGCCAGGCCGTGAGAGAAGCTGGCGAGGCCTCAACATCGTCATGGCTCACAGTGGTCTCACGAGGTTGTATAATTGGGATGTTTTTATCACCATCAATGAGACATCTAATCCTTAACAGTGTTCAGTGTAGGTGTAGTAGATTCAAATCTACTAATTAAGCACCATCACCTGATATTCCCATCATTCCACCTTAAATCTTTGCTTTGTTTTTGGGGGATTTATGAAGTCATGGTTGAAAACCTTCACCATCTTCCATTCTTTCCACAAATAAACACATCTAACTGTCTTCTGTTCATTTCCTGAAGCATGTGGTGGTACATCACATCACGGTGTGACACTTCATCATCTCATTTATCTAACAATCCCTCTGATTCCTTTTCACAGTCATTTGAGGACAACTGCTATCAATACTACACTCTGCATAGTGCACAAGACCTTGTAAGAGTGTTCATCTGTGTTTCTTATCTCACACAATTCAGTGCCAGCAGTGTTCAAGAGAAAAATCCAGGACCTCGAGGTCAACACCGGAGGCCCTGCCAAGTTTGAATGCGAGACTGAAGATGCTCCAAACGTGAGCTTCAAATGGTTCAAGTCCGGCTCTGAGCTCAGACACAGTGACAAGTGCAGGATCATCAGCCACAGCACCACATCATCTCTGGAGCTTCTGGAATCAACCAAAGATGACAGTGGAGAATATAGCTGCTGTGCTTCCAACAAGGATGGCAGTGATAGCTGCACCGCTAACCTGAACGTCACCGGTAAGTTCAAAGGGTTTATGTTACTTAAGCTTTGTTCTAGAATACACTGAAGAAGAAAGCTGATGTATACAGTGATTCACAGTGCATACAGTCATCCATCAATTCCAGTGAAAAAGGTCATGAACTCTCTTTGTTTTGATGTTGATCAGTGTGCTGTTGTAGCTCACAAATATCAGAACATTATTACAACAGCTAATGTAGAGACTATAAACACTGTGTGTCTCTCAGAGCTACAGCTGCCACAGTCCTAATATCAGCACTCCTGAACCAGAGACAACATCACAAGTGTCTGACCTGGACTCAGCAGAACCAGAACTGGTCCAAAGTCCTCTTTTCAGTCACTGTTACATTTCATTTGAAGCTCTGAGAGACACACAGTCCAGGCTGTCTGAAGTCCAGTGTGCAGGTTCTGCAGTCTGTGATGCTTTGAGCTGCTGCTGTTGGCCATCGTCTGACTGTGACTGAGCTGTAAGTCAGACTGATCAGCAGGAAAAGTGTAAACACGGAAGTTTTTAATGGTGATGATGTATGACTGTAGGTATTGTTACTTTGGCTGTTTGTTCAGGTTTGATTGTTTTGGTGTTTGGCAGAAGGTGAGATTGTTGAGCTTTTGACAGTGTTAGAACAATGGTATCTGTTGTCTACATCTGGTCGTCCTGTTCGTATTGTGTGTGTATTGTGTACTGGTGTGTACTGTCTGCAGTGTTATACTCACACACAGTCGTCATATTTGGCCTTAATGTTTTCTGCCAGTCTCTCTTTTCATCGTGCCACACATCTGAGAGTCTCTAAAGTGGTGATGTTGGTTTGTTATTAAATGGTTCTGCTTTGCGTTGTTTTGTAGCAGCTCAGGGATCTTTATAGTCTAAGTATGGTTAGCGCTTTAGACGTTACTGCTGTAAACAGAATTAGCACTGAAGACTCTCACCATTGTCTGAGAGAATGCACACGTTCTTTCACTACAGTAGGATGTAAACATTGTGAGTCTTAGTGTAGATAATACTGCGGCTGTACTGTAGTAGGACGTTTGTGATGGAGGTAAGTCCTGGCTCTGTTCTGTCTTCATGCTGATGTTGTGACGCTCGTGTGTGTGTTGTGTTGAGTGTGTCTTTGTGTCCTTGTTGTGTGTGAAAAGTTTGGGTCTCCTCCTTCATGATTTCTTGTTGCTGTGAGTGATGTGAGGAGACGTTTGAGAGATTGGTTGTTGATTGTTTATAAAGAGATCATTTCCTGTTTACTGAAATGCTAAGCTAAGCTGCGTTTAAAACGTTTATAGGATTATGATGACATTTTTATTTTTATTCTCAGAACTGTCCTCCATCAGAAAAGAGTTACAAAAGCTGGATGTAGACGAGGGACACAGTGCGGTATTTCACTGTGAGGTTATTAGTACTGGCCCATTTGGACTTAACTGGCTTAGTAACAAAAGACCAGCCATTTTGGATAAAAAGCACAGTCTTCATTTTCAAGACTCATTCACACACTTGGAGATACATTCATTTGAAAGGTCAGATATTGGGAAACACCAATATTACTTATCAAAAGAAGTTGGACAGATCTCTTCAAAATCAGTTGCTGAGTCCAGAGGTTAGTATGGTCAGAGAAAGGGCCTCTGCTGGTTTCCCCTCCACTAACAAGTGTGTTGCAACTAACTCGCAGCGTGGGCTGTGGTCTCAGGCTTTATACAGCTAACAAAGCTTCAAGAAACTTGTGGATTTCTGGCGTTGGCATGGCCAAAAGTGATGGGTGCAGCTTTAATATGTTCAATCTGCAATATCAAAATGTTTCAAATGAAGAAAACAAGACTGCAACACATTCAGCAAAGGTATTGATATACGACTCAGGTTTGATTTAAAGTTATCAGATATAACGCACAGAGGCTGAGGATGACGTATTTATGTCAGCTGTGGTAATGGACTTTAGGAGGAGGAACATGCCCGAATCCCATCCTCCTTCCTGTCCTGTGCCATATGCCAGCTCCTGTTTCCTGTGATAGTCCAGCTCCTTCCGTCAAAGGTGGGCCAGCTCACTAACTCAGAACAGAAACTGGTCAGAAGCTAAACCTAAAGGTTATGTTCAGGAGTTTATAGTCTGTAATATACCATCCCTCAGACCAACACATGACAACTATAAGAACTACTGAACCAGCATCTACTTTAGGGACGACTCTGGTCTGCAGAAACACGACTGTTTTGATTAAATACAACTTCAGATGTTTGGAATCGTGTCCGTTTGAAAACTCGAGCACTTTGGGCTCTTACACTTTGTTGTGTTTTCAGATTCAGCACTTTCATTCTTAGCTCTTAAGGTCAGAGTTCAGTCTGTTTTTGGGTGCTGTACCGAGTCAACATGAGAAGGAGTTCTTCAGCAGTTTAGCTTCACAGTTAGTTATTACTGATAAAGTCTAATTAGGCTCTTGAGGAGTTAAGTGTCTGGAATGTGTCATATTTAACAATGGAGCATTGTTTCAGATTTGAGTGACACATTTTCAGGGGTCTGACAGAGGTGTACGGTAGATGGAACCTTTCGTAGGCTGGTGGAACATCAGATGAAGACGTGCTTGATTTGAAGCAGGTTTTGTTGTCTGTCCCTGTTTGACTGTGTAGAAGTTGCTTGTTTTGTATTGATTGTCTCTTGGATTGGTCACTGTGCTGATGTGGATACAATTCTTCTTTTCTTGCTCTTGGTTTGGAAACAATCTTTAGAAAAAACAATGTTTTTGAAAGATCGATAGCTTTTCAAAGGCCTGACAGCCTCATCACATCTGATGAGAACACTGAGCAGAACACTGTCGTATGCTTGCGGTTAAGGAACCAGCCTTGTGACTATAAGACTGAACCCCTGAAGTACCCTTTATTAAGGCATCTAACTCCCAGCTGCTCCTCGGGTAACATGGATAGTGCTGCCCACCGATCCAGAAGGGTGGGTTAAATGTGGAGGTCAGATTCTTCTGTCTACAAGCACATTGGTCAGTGTGTCCCTTTCACTTTCAGAGGACCTACTCTCTTTGACGCTTATGTAGAGATTCTTAATGCCAGAGCATTGCTGTCCTTCCCAATACGCACAACTCTTCTGGATCTGTTGCTGATG
Source organism: Crenuchus spilurus (assembly GCA_036984385.1). NCBI lineage: Eukaryota > Metazoa > Chordata > Actinopteri > Characiformes > Crenuchidae > Crenuchus > Crenuchus spilurus. Next base: position 8,051 of record BRDA01081058.1, on the reverse strand, counting down.
ATGAGGAAACAGAAGATACTAAGGACTCTAGAAGTAATCGTCAAGAAGAAACGTTCTTCAGATCGCTTGTTGATGTGACTTAAGAGCCGTCCTGGGATGTATTCTGGGAATGTTTCCTTTCTTAATGGATCTTCAGTGATTAGTGTAAAGTGATGCTCTGACTCTTTGTGTTGTTGAAAGGATACAGATTTCCCACTGATATGTCAGAAATGTTGGGTTACTTGAATTTGAGATGAATCATTTTCCAAGGATCTTACATGAATGCTGGTGTAATCTATTGACTCCCTGTTCCTCACAGCACCAACACCGCCCCGCTTCACGAAGACGCTGGGCAACATTTCTGTCCCCATGAGCCATAAGCTGAGACTGGAGTGCACATTCACTGGATCCCAGAAGATGTTTGTCACCTGGTTTAAGGATGGAAAACAGCTTTATGCCTCTTATAGATACAACACCAGAGTCACAAAGAACTCCTGTGATGTAGAGGGTCTTCATGAGTGCAACGAGGAGACGACTGGAACGTACTCGTGTGAAATTTCAAACGCTTATGGACGGGACATTTGTCATGCTCACGTGACTGCAGTCACAGGTTCGTATATTGCATTGACTGAAGCACGTCTTTCTTAAATTCCACATTTGTACATATGGTATTTCTTGAGAAATAATCATATGTATTAAAATGTAAATATGTACTGAGCCTCAGACGTTTTCAGCATGCCCAGCATGCTGCCAACAACATTTCTGTGATGCTTTTTGTTCATGCTCATGGAGGTGATATGTGCCGTGCTTACGTGACAGTCGTGACAGGTTGGTACGTTACAGTTACAGCATGGTTTTGGAATTGAATGGAATCTGAGGCTCATTTTGGCAACAAGAGTAATACGTCTTCTACCTGAATTTCTTGGATTCCCCTGACAGTAATACCAGTTTAGTAACTTGTCCAATACTGTTTCTTCAGAACCTGCTCGTTTCGTGACACCCCTGAAGGACACAGTTATTCCAATGAGCCGGAAACTGAGACTTGAATGCAGATTTAAGGGAGCCCAGAAAATGTTTGTGACCTGGTACAAGGACGGGAAACAGATTTATGCCTCTTATAGATATAACACAAGTGTGACCAAGGATTACTGTGCTCTGGAATGTTTGCATGAGTCTACCCCAGAAACATCTGGAAGATATTCGTGCGAAGTGTTGAATGCTCATGGATCTGACATCTGTCATGCTGATGTGATCGTAGTTACAGGTTTGGATTTTGGAAATTGTCGTTTCCAAAATGCTCAATCCAAATGGGCATGCTCTTTGAAATAAGTTATGATTTCCATATTTACATTCATATAATCAGTATAACTCTTCCTCCCAGAGCCTGCTCGTTTTGAGAAGAAGCTGAAGGACGTTGCATTTCCACTGAGCAGCAAACTAAGGCTTGAGTGCACATTCAAAGGAGTCCCAAAATTGTTTGTTACCTGGTACAAGAATGGCAGACAGCTGTATGCTTCATACAGATACAACACAAAAGTCACTCAAAATTCCTGCGTCCTTGAGTGCCTCCATGAATGTAATAACGACACTCCTGGGAGATACTCTTGTGAAGTTTCAAATGCTTATGGCTCCGACATCTGTCATGCCATGATAACTACAACAACAGGTTCGTATGTGAGGATGGACTCCTGCTGGTTGTTATTCTTTGAGAAAGCTAATTAAAGTCCTACCACTTCGGTTTTTATAATGATCATAATGGTGCTTTTTCTCCCAGATGTTCCTAATTTTGTGAAGAGGCTGAAGGGTGTCATCATCCCCTACGGGCAGAAACTTAGACTGGAGTGCACATTCACTGGCGCTCCAAAATTATTTGTTACTTGGTATAAGGATGGCAGACAGATATATGCTTCATACAGATACAACACCACAGTCACTGAGAATTCCTGTGCTTTGGAATGTTTACATGGAAGTACCAGAGAAACGACTGGTAGATACTCTTGCGAAGTTTCTAATTCATGTGGAAGGGCCGTGTGTGATACTCAAGTGACAGCAATTACAGGTTTGTAAGCCTATTTAAGATATAGTCCTAAGTTATGTATCTGTAGCACAACAACAACCTGAAGTCTATTGTGATTCTGTTGTGTCTGGATTTAGGGTAAAATAGTAATAAAAGTGTACTGTTTCTCTCAGAACCTGCTCGCTTTTTGAAGAGGCTCACAGACGTCTCTTTCCCTAAGAGCAGCAAACTGCGACTTGAGTGCACATTTACAGGGGCTCCGCATATGTTTGTTACATGGTACAAAGAAGGAAAGCAGCTGTATGCATCATACAGATACAACACAAAAGTCACTAAGAATTCCTGCATCTTGGAATGCCTTCATGAGTGCAATAAAGACACTCCGGGAAGATATTCTTGTGAGGTTTCTAATGCATTTGGAACAGATATCTGCCATGCTCAAGTGACCACAGTGACTGGTTAGTGTGTCCTCAATTCATTTTGACTGTAGTTACTGTTGTTTAATTGAAGGCACTTATAATTGCCACCCAAAACTGACATGATCTCAATCTTCTTAGATGCTCCGTGCTTTGTGAGGAAGCTGAAAGACATTTCCATCCCAATGAGCCAAAAACTGAGACTCGAGTGCACATTCACTGGAGCCCAGAAATTGTTTGTCACCTGGTACAAAGATGGCAAACAGCTCTACGCTTCTTATAGATACAACACTAAAGTGACAGACAGCTCCTGTATCTTGGAGTGCTTACATGAGTGTACAGCGGAAACCAGTGGAAAATATTCTTGCGAAGTCTCAAATGCTTGTGGAAGAGATATTTGTCACGCTAGAGTTTCCACAGTCACAGGTTTGTAAACCTCGGGCACTGTCCAGTTCTCGTTTCGTTGTTTCTACACAACTGATATAGAAGCATGTTGTTGAAGTGTGTATCTATATATCTCTTGCAAATCATCATCAGAGGGCTAAAGTTTTCCAATCCTGTTTCTCTCAGAACCTGCCTGCTTTGTGAAGAAGCTGACAGATCTCTCTATACCCATGAGCAGAAAGTTAAGACTTGAGTGCTCATTCACTGGAGCTCCAAAAATGTTTGTTACTTGGTACAAAGACGGCAAACAGCTCTATGCATCTTATAGATACAACACCAAAGTCACTGCCAACACCTGTATCATGGAGTGTCTCCATGAGTCCAACAGAGAAACCACTGGAAAGTACTCTTGTGAAGTTTCAAATGCATATGGAACTGATATCTGTCATTGTGAAGTGACAGCAACTACAGGTTTGTAAAGTGCACAGGACTTCGGGAGATGCTTGCTTGCATTTGAGAACATGTCCTCGCCCTTGTAAAGTCTTAAATCTGTGTACATTACGAGTGAGCAGTTGATATTGCAGGGTTGGACAGCATGGTGCCTGAGTTGATATCGCTCTTGTCTGCTGTTCTGCAGTTACGTGGTGTTTTGCTTATGATTGCCAGTGATTGCACGAGCTTGGAAGATGTTGATTTATTCTGATTAAAATCACTCTTTTCTCACAAAGATTAGGCTTTTAGTGACATGGGGCATGTATCCTTGTCAGGTTCCAGTGCTTGTTATGCGGACTTTATTGGATTTGGACTTGGCTACGTTTGTCTTTGTGTCTGCACGCTTTCTGAAGAGCTTGGAAGATGCTTTCTCTTCCACGTGTGGATTATCTACGCAGAAAACATTGAGAACCGGGATGGTTTGTTCTAGCATGCTGCTGCTCTGAGTGTGCTGCACAGTGTTGCTTGTCGTTTTGCAGAAAGTAATTTGATGACTTTGCTGTCCCTTAGAACCTGCTCGCTTTGTGAAGAGGTTGAAGGACACAGTTTTCCCAATGACCAACAGACTGAGGCTTGAATGTACTTTCACTGGAGCTCCAAAGTTGTTTGTAACATGGTACAAAGACGGAAAACAGCTGTATGCCTCGTACAGATATAACACAAGAATGACCGAGAATTCCTGTGTCTTGGAATGCCTACATGAGTGTAACAAAGACACTCCAGGAAAATACTCTTGTGAAGTGTCAAATTCCTTGGGAACTGATATCTGTCATGCCAATGTTACAACAGTGACAGGTTTGTATCACTTTAGATTCCTCATTGTATGCAGAGTTACATTTTTACAGCCATCATATTTAGTTTGGAAGTAATTTGACTGATTTGTTGTTCCTCTCAGAACCGGCCCGGTTTGAACAGAAGCTTAAAGATCTGAAAATTGCCATGAGCAAAAAACTCAGGCTTGAGTGCACATTTACTGGTGCTCCAAAACTGTTTGTCACGTGGTACAAGGACGGCAAACAGATCTACGCCTCTTACAGATACAACACAAGCGTTGTTGGACACACCTGCTCTTTGGAAGCTCTACATGAGTGCACTAAAGACACAAAGGGAACATATTCTTGTGAAGTGTCCAATTCCTATGGAAGTGATATCTGCCATGCTCAAGTGTCTGTCGTTTCTGGTTAGTATGATATTCTGGAGCATCTGGATATTCTTGCCTGGATCCTTTGAATTTGTAGATGTCATTGTATGTACACTGTTAAAGTAGTATTGAGCATACTGTTGAAGGACAGTGATGAATCTGTCACTACGACAGTTTGTGATTAGTTTGATGTTGTTCCTCTCAGGACCTGCTCGGTTTGTGAAGAAGCTGTCTGACCAGTCCCTAAAAGAGGGCCAAAAATTGAGGCTTGAGTGCTCATTCACCGGAATAGAACGATTGTTTGTCACATGGTATAAGGATGGCAAACAAATCTACGCCTCTTACAAATACAACACCAAAATCGTTGGAAATACTTGCATTTTGGAATGCCTTCATGAATGCCACCAAGACACTGCCGGACAATATTCTTGTGAAGTTACAAATGGTGATGGAACTGATATCTGTCATGCGCAGGTCAATGTAGCGACAGGTCAGTAAACTGGATCGCACACCACTTTGTGGGCTTGCTCTTCCATTGTTTAATCTTCTAATGGCAAAATGCTCTCTATCCTAAAAAAGACAAGCATTTGAGATAGACCACACGTGTTTACTAGCAATAGTGTTCCAACCAGTACAATCTGATGTTTGCTTTGACTTACCTGCTGTGGATATATTGTGGCTTACAGATGACCAAACTCAGTGCCAGGTCATCTTCACCAGTAATACTAGTGCCCTAACCATAAGCAAACGTGGAGGAAAATGTGCTTTGGAGAACATGCTTGCGTCAGGCAGAACTGCTTCTTGACTTACATTTTAAGGCTGGATTAACAAAGACGCTCTTTACCAAGTGTGCTAATCACTGAAAAGTATTTAGTCCTTCTAACACATCTGTGCACCTGCACTCTGCATAATGACACGAGTGATGAATCTAATCTAAAATAAATCAGTAAAATAAGGAATGCACTCATTTTTGCTAAAAAAAGCTTTCCCTTTTAGTTCTAACATTGGAAACTAGTTTGGGCGAGACTGTCACGAGGCTGGAACATTATACATGACCTGTATCCATACAGAGAGACGTTATGTTGAGTGGGTGTTATCTGGCTATTTTGAAGGTAGTTCTTGCCAGGCTTGTCTGAAGATGCCTCTCATTTCTTTGTGGAAATGATTTCCCCTTTCGCTTTCTGAGTCTCTGTGTGTGTGTATAGCAAATAATCTTCATATATGTTTGTTTTCAGAACGCAAAATTCCACCAACGTTCACTAAAAAGCTCCCAGACCGTGTTGACGACACTGAGGGCAAAACAGTCAAGCTCGAGGGTCGTGTGTCTGGATCACAGCCGCTGTCCATAAGCTGGTACAAAGATAATGCAGAAATTTTCAGCTCTGACAGCTATGAAATGTCCTTCAAGAGCAATGTGGCTGTGCTGTGTATCAAGAAGTCCCAAGTCTCAGGCAGTGGGACATACACCTGCAGTGCTTCTAATGAAGCTGGTACTGCCTCATGCCAAGTGGTGGTCAGCATCACAGGTGGGTCATACTTGAGTTACTCTTGTTCTGTGGTTTCTCAAAATGTCTTTTAGAGGTTAGTAGGTCAGTAACACATGTAATCCTGTATCATCTCCTGGATGTTCTCCCAAAAGTTTCCTGCAGAGCTCAATGAAGCTGTTTAGATGCTGTTTTCTACTCCAAGTCCAAAATTCAAATGTAGTCCTCAGGGACTCCCTGCCAGTCCATATTTATGTACTGTGCTGTTTGGACAATAGCTTGATAAAAGTAATTGTCCATCCTTTGTGTGACTGGAGCTGGAATAGCTGAAATGTATATTTGATACGAGATTGAACACTTGTGCTGATTTTCTCCATTTTTTTACATCTAGAACAAGAAGTGCCACCTGCCTTTGACACGACCCTTACACCCATGTCAGTGAGTGAAGGTGAGAGACTTAGCCTTAGCTGCAAAGTGAGTGGCTCTCCTCCCCTGAAAATTCAGTGGATGAAGGACAGAAGGGAGGTGACATCTTCTGCCAAGACCAAGATCACATTTGTAGATGGCACTGCCACACTGACGATCGACAATGCATCCGCGTCCGATGCGGGAGACTACCTGTGTAAGGCAACCAACAATGCTGGTAGCAATTTCTCCAAAACCAGAGTCACCTCAAGAGGTAAGATCTGAGTGAATGTGGATAATAAATGTGTTTGTATCTTATAATCAGTGCTTTAGTTTGTTTTTACAGGATTCATGCATTATAATGTATACTGTGTGATGCACACACACACACACACACACACACACACACACACACACACACACACACACACACACACACACACACACACAGTACCAGTCAAAAGTTTGGACACACTTTCTGGACATTCAGTGTTTTTTCATGATTTAAAAATGCTCTACATTGTAGATTAACACTAAAGTCATCTAAACTATGAATAAACACATATGTAATTATTTAATAAACAAACAAGTAAACAAACCAGAACATGTTTATATTTACATTCTTCACAGTAGGCACCTCTTGCTTAGACGCAGCTTTCTTGGCATTTTCTCAGTCAGCTTTATGAGGTAGTCACCTGGACTCCGTTCTTTACGTTCAGTACTCGAGAACTGTTCTGTGTCGACAATTGACTTTCGGTAAGGTCCACTGATGGAGTATTTCGACTGACTCTTTTACGGTTC
>BRDA01081057.1:7954-22241 GCA_036984385.1 Crenuchus spilurus | reverse complement strand
AGTGTACCTATGATGAAAATTACAGACCTCTCTCGTCTTTCTAAGTAGGAGAACTTGCACAATCAGTGGCTGACCAAATACTTTTTCCCCCACTACATACATACATACATATATATATATATATATATATATATATACAGAAGAGCCCATTTCCTTCTTATGGCTCCAGCTCTCTACTTCAATCTATGTTTGAGTGTGATCCATCTGGCCTTTGCTGGCGAATCCATTTATCATAATAAATTATCTTTTTCATAATATTCACATTTTTGGAGATACACTCATATTTAAAGGAGTGTGATGTCTTTTTTTATAGTTATTACTTAGATTTTTTTGTTCTGTAAACACAAACAATTTAAAATAGTACCATATTGTTAAATTGCAGCAATACTCTACTGATATAGAATTCCAGTGATTTACTGTAACATTTTACATTACATTTTACAGTTCTGCAGAACAAGCATGAAACACAAAAGGTGAAATGAAGGTATTTCTATTAACACATTCATTGACACTTTTTCTCAAAAATAGATATCATTATACATTTATGTAGAAAGAACAAAAATGTCAATATTTTTAAATGATGGGAAACTCATACATAGATAATATTTTGTTTATCTTAAAGGATAGCATTTAACTGCTATAATAATAATAATAATAATAATAATAATAATAATAATAATAATAATAATAATAGAGTACATTTATAATGCACTTTACATTTGCCACAAATCTCAAAGTGCTACATAGTAAAAATCATCAATATAAAACATCATAAAACCAAGATGTAATTAAAGGTGGTAAGTTCTGTTAAAAGAAAAGCATAACCGTAAATATATTGGAAAGTGAGGAGTGAGACTTTATATTCTACCCTGGCAGAGACAGGGAGCCAATGGAGGACAGGTATGATATGTTCATATTTCCGAACTCTCATCAAGATCCGAACAGCGCTGTTCTGAATGTACTGTAGCTTTTGAAGACTTTTTTTAGGGATCCCAATGAAAAGTGCATTGTAGTAATCCAGTCTGGAGGAAACAAAAGCATGAATGAGCTTTTCAGCATTCGGGACAGCGAGTGTAGGGCGAAGTTTAGCAATATTTCTGAGATGATAAAAAGAAACCTTGCAAAGATGTTTGATATGGACTTCAAATGTGAGCTGAGGGTCAAGTTTTATGCCAAGATTTGTAACTGTTGTTGATACAGGCATAGTGTGACCAGACAGAGTGATACTGGTTATGGGAGATGACTGAATCTGATGTGAAATGCCGATCAACATCACTTTGGTTTTTGCACTGTTCAGCTGTATAAAGTTGTGTTTCATCCATATGTTTATCTCCTCCAGACAAGCAGTAAAGTGTGTAAGAGCTGATGATGATGATGATGATGATGATGATGATGGGGCAGCAGCATGAAAGGGTGTTGTATCAATTTTCATGTAAAGTTGTATGTCATCAGCATAGCAGTGAAATTAAACTCCATATTGATTGATAATCTGGCCAAGAGGGAGCATATATAAAGTGAAAAGGATGGGCCCAAGGACTGACCCCTGGGGAACCCCGCATGTCACTGTATATGATTGAGATCTCTCAGTTCCAATGGAAACATATTCAGTTCTGCCAGTTAGATAAGACTGAAACCAGGCAAATGCAACATCTATAAGACCAATGGTATGGTATAACCACTTAAGGAGGATACCATGGTAATTGTAACCAATTGTATCAAAAGCAGATGACAGATCAAGGAGGATAAGCAGAGATAGAGAGCCAGTATCAGCTGTCATCATAAGGTCATTAGTGACTTTGACTAAAGCTGTTTCTGTACTGTGAACAGCACGGAAACCAGACTGAAATTTCTCAAAAAGATTGTTGTACTTAAGGTGATCCTGAAGATGAATGGCAATTACTTTTTCCAATACCTTAGAAAGAAAAGGAAGATTTGAGATAGGCCTTTAGTTAGCAAAAACTTCAGGATCAAGAGTTGTTTTTTGAGGAGGGGTCAGTGGTATTTCTGGAAGAGGAAGAATGAAGCTTACACTGAAAAGTACAGCCTGCCTACTGCAAAGCATGGTGGTGGCTCTGTAAAGAACAGGGGTAGATTTACTTCCTCTGGCACTGGAAACCTTCAGGGTATGATGGATTCAATCAAGTATCAAGAAATCCTAGGAGGAAAATGTACTGCCTTCTAGGAGAGAGCTTAAACTTGGGCATCACTGGACCTTCCAACAGGATGATAATCCTAAGCTTACCTCAAAGTCAACCAAGGCTGAGTTTCAGAAGACGCCCTGCAGAAGTCTACCATCTACAGCTGCCTGTCTTGAACCCCACAGAATATATTTGGTGGGATTTGAACAAGGTGGTTGCAGCACACAAACCCAAAAATATTAGGTAACCAGGGGTCATTGGGCTAGGAATCCTCAGGAATGCTGCCTGAAGCTGGTGTCACATTGGCAGCAGGTCATAACACCAAATGAAAGCAAGTTGGAAGTGGAATGCAAGTCTGGAACCAGCAGTGGATACAAGGAGCTTCAGAGGCTATGAAGGTTGCCAATAAAATGGTTGTTCAAACTAATCAAATAAAGAAAATATTTGGTATTGGCTGATGGGGAAAGCCGTACCATAAAACCACAACACCATAAAAATTAACATACATTAAAGAAAGTTTAATGTCCTTCTTCTATTAGTTTATTATCTTATCACAAATCAAAAATCTGATGACAGTCTGACTAATGTAAAGTTAAACACACTGAATTTCTAAGGACTGAACATTTGTTTTCCCAGCTTTGGAGAGGATTGTGGTTTGTTGTTTATCTGAGAGAACCAATTTTTCCTACATGACTAGGAATCACATGAGCATCTCATTCAAATACAAATGTTTGTGATTTTCATTGAACCCTGCTACATAACACTGACATAACTGTGATACAAACATACCATTACAGAGGTCATACCTGCCATTATGACAGATTATGTCCATTAATAGACAAGGCAATGCAAATTTATTTACATAACACCTTTCATACACAACAGTCATTTAGATAAATTAGTAGAATTAAATAAAAGAAAATAGTTAAATAGATTACAAGTACATACTATTTAAAAGTAAAAAAAAAAGCAAAACTATAAAACATGACTAAAACAATAGATATAAAGGAAAGGAAATAGTTTTACAATAGACTAAAAATAATAAAAGTGTGCAGAGTGTTTTAAACTGAGCTGAAAGCCTGCTTAAACAGAAACATATTAGTGTGGATTTAAAAGTGTCTACAATCAGGACTCTTCTAATATTCTCTGTCAACTGGTTACATTTAAAAACAGCATTATAACTAAAAACAGCTTCTCCATGTTTAGTCTTTACCTTAGACAGGACTGACTGGTTTCTAGTGATCTGAGAGTTCTAGTCAGCTCACATCTCTGCCGCAGACCAAATACAGTAAGTGTTGTACTTACTATTAAGTGATGTATAGAACAGTAAAAGAAGCTTAAATTCTATTGTCATATACTGGTAACCAGTATAAATATTTAAGAATGGGGGTAATGTGTTCTCTTTTTCTGCTTCTAGTCTGAACTCTTGCAGCTGCATTTTGAATCAAGTGAAGCTGTTTAACTGCTTTTTTGGAAATTCAGTTTGGATACCAATACAATAATTAGTCCTGCTAGAAATGGTGTGGATGAGTTTTTCCAGGTCTGGTTTAATCAGAAAATCTCTGATCTTGATGATATTCTTGAGGTGATAAAAGCTGATTTGTAATATGATTTAATATTCTAACTGAAACTGAGATCTGTGTCTGAGCTTTAATGTGATTACTGAGACTATGTAACGTCTGAGTCTTGTATTACACCAGGGTTCTGATTCAAATGCTTTAGACTCCAGTTAGGTCACCAGTCTGTTCCTCCTTTCTGTTCACAAATAAAATTACCTGTTTTATCTTTATTCAGCTGCAAAATGTTTTATCATATCCAGTGTGTGATGCTCTCAAAGAACCTAGTGAGTCAAGGGGAACCCAGTCATTTGGGGAAAGTGAGTAAATCTGAGTATCATCTGCATACATGTGATAAGACATCCAATAGTCTTGTAAAATCTCTACAAGAGGGAGTATGTATAAATTAAATAGAACTGGCCCAAGAATTGAACCTTGTGGGACACCACAGATCACTGGCACATTCTCTGAAACATAGTTTTCTACTTTCTACTTTGACAAAGTAGTTCCTGCTTTGAAAATAAGATCTGAACCATTTTAGAATTGTTCCTGAGGATTCCACCCAGTTTTTGGAGTATAGGAATGTTATGGTCAACAATATCAAAGGCAGCACTGAGATCAAGAAGTAGTAGAAAATTTTTTTTTTCCAGAATCTGTCTTTAAGCAAACATCACTAATAAGCTTAATCAGATCAGTTTCCAAATTTTATTTATGTCAGAACCCTGACTGGAATTTGTCTAGACAGACATTTAAGGTGAGAAATCCTATAAGTTGCTTATAAACAATTTTCTCAAGATTTGTACCAATAAACAAAATATTTGAAATAGGTCTGTAATTGCTAATCAGAGTTACTTCTAGATTTTTTTTTAGTAGAGGCTTCAAATCTGTAGTTTTTATTTTAATTAGTAAGCACTCTTGACCTCATGAGTGAGGTGTTTACTCTCTTTACTATCCTGTGCTATAGAGTGAAAAATGTCCTTTAAAAACTAGTCTGTACCGTCAGTGCTTTAAGTGGATTGTTTAAGATGCCTCACTGTATCAAATAAGGTTTCAATGGTAACATTAAACTGGGACATTTATCGTAATATGCTGATGAAAGGATACAACCCCCATTAGTGGATATGAATGTACTTTTTTTTTTTTTTTTTTTTTTTTTTTTTTTGATATTATGGATTTTAGTTGAAACAGGATATTATAATTCTATAGTTTAGTTAATCATGTACATTTGTCAACTGTAGTGAAGAGTTTTTTACTGATGTTAACAATGTTGTTGATAAATCCATAACAGATGCTGTGAGGCATGTGAGACAGTTAAGAAATTAATTTTTGGTGGAGCTGCCTCAAGTTAATACAGATGCAGCACTACTTTCATTTAACCATGTTTACCTATGGCATGTAATAAAATTATAAGATGAGATTTATTTGTAAGAGATCTAATATTTACAGTGGGTAACTGTCCATGTTGTTCTGGAAGCTTTGACTTATATTTTACATACTGAAGGTTGTTTACATTAACTTTACGTGACTTGTTCTGCCTGTTCTTTCTGTTTCTGAACAGAACTGAAATGTGTGAAGAAATACAACGTAAGAGGTCATCTTTGTAAACATCTATTGACTGTAGACTTGAATTACATGTTTTTCAGTGAATGGGTTGGTGAGGTTCCTGCTGGCAATGAGGTAGAGAAGGGTGTTGCCTTTCTGGTGGTACAGGGGTCTGTCTCTTTCTCTGACAAGGTGGAGGCGGGCGTGGAGAAGTTTGGTTGATTCTTTTCTGAACCTGAGGGCCGGCTGGCAGAGACAGTGACAGCCTTGTCCCATCTGATACCAGCTTCTCGATGGATGCTGGGAGGTTCAGACAGGATGAAGGGGGGTGGAAATCAATGACAATGTTGATTTCTCTGCAGACTCTCTGGGAATTGGTGATTGTGGTGGCTGATAAGGGTGATTGTCATGGCTCTTATCCATTGCTTGCAGACCCATGAGAGTGTTGAGATGATGTTTTGGCTCTAAAGTGATGACACCCAGTGAGTTTCTTGGTGTTGATGCTCACATGTCAGCAGAATCGCTGTATATCGCTGCTGATATGTCAGCACTGATGTGTCAGCAGAATCCTTGCAAGTCAGTGCTGATATGTCTGTGTCTCCACCAATGGGGGTGAATAAGTTGAACACAGAGAAAATTAGATTCTCTCAAAATTGTCAGTAAAGTTCAGTTTATTTGACCTGATTAAATTTCATAATTTGTCTTCTCCTGACAGTTTATGTCACATGCTAAATACTTAGCATTTATTTTATGGCAGATGTTATGACAGACCTTTATGACAATTAGAGGAGCTATTTGATATTATGAGGGCTTATCAGTGCTGGGGGTAATGCAGAACAAAATAATGTAATACAGTAATGCGATTACGTTTTCCTGTAATGAAGTAAGGTAAAGCACTAATTAAACACGTTTGTGATGCATGCTGGTCTTTGTGCATAATTTGCATGCATTGTGTCTGTTATAGTTGAACATGGCGGCGGCGCGTGAACAATGTGCGGCTCAGCGTCTCTCCAGTTTTTGTAAATTAGTGTATTTTACCTGCTTCTTGCTGGACTATTCATTCAGTACAGCACTGCTTTAACATCCTATAGCAGACAGGAGCTCTTGGACATCGGATCTCACTGCACAGGAAATTTTAACACTGATCTTCGACTCACCCCGGAGATCTCAAGAACACCGGAGGCAGCTCACACTCCCAGGCTTGACCGAAGTGCTCTCACAGGTGGTGTCAAGATCGTAAACAAAAGCGGGGCAAGCACTGAGGGCTATGAGCTAGGCTAAATCTAGCACCACACCGGCTCCCTTTACCCAGCATTTTCCTCACTAATGTCCGATCTCTGGCTAACAAAATGGATGAACTACGACTCTCTCTAATCAACAACAAACGGATTATGGACTCTAACATCATGATCTTCACTGAGAAATGGTTAAACAGTAGTTATCTGGACAGTGCTATCAAGTTTGCTGGTCGCTACACTGACCGAGCAGACAGAACTATAGATGGCTCCAAGAAAACAAGAGGCGGAGGTTTGTGCATTTATGTTAATAATACTTGGTGTACTGACTCTGCTGTCATGGGGAAACACTGTTCACCTGACGTGGAGTTTCTCATGGTCAAATGTTGCACTTTCTACCTCCCAAGAGAAATTACATCAGTTTTTGTCACTGCTGTCTACACACCACCTTGCTAATACTAAGCTTGCAATGAAAGAACTGTATGCAGCCATTTAGCAAACAGCAGACAGCACACCCTGAAGCTGCTTTCACTGACTTTGATCACTCCAACCTGAAGACAGTCCTACCCAGGTTTCATCAACATGTTTCCTGCTGTACCAGAGGAGACAAGACACTGGATCATGTTTATTCTAACATTCCGGAAGCTTGCAGAGTGACACTCCTCACCCACATAGGACAGTCAGACCACCTTTCTCTTTTGTTATCCCCCAAGTTCTCACCACTTATCCAACATGTGAAACCCACAATGAAAACAATAAAAGTATGGCCTAATGGATCAAACTCTGTGCTGCAGGACAAGTTCAAGCACACAAACTGGAATTTGTCTGCTACTCAAGCCACCACTCACTCTCACATTGACATTGAGAGCTATGCTTCCCCAGTAATGAACTACATCTCCACCACCATAGATGCCGTTTCCATCAAGAAAAAGATCACCATGTACCCATATCAGAAGCCCTGGATGAAGAAGGATGTTCGTCTACTGTTGAAGGCCCACAACACCGCCTTCAGATCGGGAGATGCACAAGCCTACAGTACAGCCAGGGCTGACCTGAAACGGGGTATCAAACAGGCCAAGCACTGCTACAAGCTGAAAGTTGAGAAGCACTTCTCCAACTCCAACCCCCGACGCATGTGGCAAGGCATTAAGATCATCAGTGGTTACAAGCCTGCCAACACCTCTCCTCCCTCATCTGACATGTCCTTCCTCAATGAGCTAAACAACTTCTATGCTCGTTTTGAGAACAATCATCAACCTGCAACAAAGGCAGAGCTGGCTGCTGAGCAACCACTAACACTGTCCCCCACTGATGTTGAAGCGGTGCGAGCCCTGATGGCATCCCTGGCTGTATGCTCGGAGCATGTACAGGGGAGCTGGCAGGGATCCTGACGAACTTATTCAATCTGTCCCTGGCCCAAGCAGTTGTTCCAACCTGCTTCAAATCCACCACCACTGTGCCAGTACCAAAACACTGCACTCCAACATGCCTCAATGACTTTCGTCCAGTGGCACTTACCCCCATCATCTCCAAGTGATTAGAGCAGCTGGTTCTGGTACACCTCAAATCCTGTCTGCCCCCCTCCCTGGACCCCCACCAATTTGCCTACAGGAAGAATAGGAGCACAGAAGAAGCAATCTCCATAGCACTCCACTCTTTCCTCTCCCATCTGGACAGTAATGACACATACGCCAGGTTGCTGCTCAGTGACTTCAGTTCAGCATTTAACACTGTCATCCCCTCCAAGTTAATAACCAAACTCCTAGATCTGGGCATCACAGCTCCCATATGCAACTGGTTACTGGACTTTCTGACCAACAGGCCACAACATGTGCAGTTAGATCACCACTGCTCTTCTACTCTCATCATAAACACTGGTGTACCCCAAGGCTGTGTGCTGAGTCCCTTCTTCTACTCCCTCTTCACCAATGGCTGTGAACCTAAACATGGCTCCAACACCATCATCAAGTTTGCAGATGACACCACAGTGATTGGCCTCATCATGAACAACGATGAGTCAGCCTACAGGGAGGAGGTGGATCACCTGGCTGTGTGGTGCAAGGACAACAATATGCTACTCAACACATCCAGAACCAAAGAGCTCATTGTGGATTTCAGGTAGAATGCTGTCACTCATCTATCCATTCACATCAATGGTGTGACAGTGGAGTGTGTGACCAGCTTTACATTTCTGGGGATCCACATCTCACAGGACCTCTCCTGGACAACCAACTGCTCCAACCTGATCAGGAAGGCTCACCAGCGCCTCTTCTTTTTGAGGACACTGAGGAAAAATCACCTCTCCTCAGACATCCTGGTGAACTTCTACCACTGCACCATAGAGAGCATCTTAACCAACTGTATTACAGTCTGGTACGGGAACTGCTCTGGCAGGTATTTAATTCACTACTAATGCACTTCTGGTTAGATGCTGTCTGCATTTTGTTGCTTTGTACTTGTGATGTGCAGTGACAATAAAGTTGAATCTAATCTAATTAATTTAATAACTAGTGTAAAACTCAGTTTTACATTTGCAAACACTAATGGATAAATATCTGAAGAAAAAAGTCATAACTTCGCAGACTGGATTTTTCTTGAACACTTCATTAAACTTCACATTTTGTTCAAAAGATAATTCTGAGCTGCAGCTGTTTTAGCTGTTTCTACAGGCTTATTTCTGAGGGTTCAAACAGCATCAACTTAAAACAAGCAGACTTGACAGTGTCTTGTTCAGAGCTGAGGATCCATATGTCTTTTAAATGGTGCACACTGTGACAGAAGGTTGGATTTGATCAGTACATGGGAGAACTGTGACAGCTAATGGCTCACAACACTACACATTCTACAGAGAACTCATCAGATATGAGAAACTAAAAATGACTTATACCATCTTGGATATATAATATAATAATAATGAATAATAATTAACCATCTTGCTAATATGCTTAATAATTTGGTCTTCTTCAAATCACCAAACCAACTCCTACCCATGGAGTCATGGATACTCCGAGAATCCTGTGGTATCTGAAACTAGGATGTTAGTAGAAGGTCATTTAAGTCCTGTATGTTTTGAAGGTGGAACCACTGCAGGACAGACATGACATTCAAGCACACAGATACTCAGCTGATTGAGATCTGTGGGATTATCAGTAGGTACTCAACATTGCTGACCAGGCGAACTCCATAAGCCTTGCTGCTTTCATGATGCTCTGTTCTTCTTGTCCTTACATGATTATTTGGCTCTTGTCAAAGAGTTTTTAGGTCTGCATGCTTGCATATTTTTGTCCAGCATACAACACATCATCTACAAGAATTGAGTGTCTCTTACCATCTAATATGTCACACACCTCCACATGTGCCACTGTTATGAGATAATGAATGTAATTTATTTCATCATTGAGTGGTTGTAAATAAATGAGCTGGGCATTCATTTCTTATTCAGGCTATATAATACCAATTACTTCCTCCTTTGTAGGTGCTGCTGAAGGTCCACAGTCATTTACTGACTTCATAAGTATTTTGTTACTTATCTGTCTCCAAAAGAAATATGAATTAGGAATGATACTTTAAAAAAATAGTTTGGCTCATGTTTCATGCCTGTCATTGTGCATAATTTGTATGGACCTGTGACGCCAGTGCAAAATTACTACATGATTTGGATTGTGAATATGAACACTTTTGCAGGAAAATTAATCCCACACCTCCAAAACAAATAAATAAATAAAACTAATGAAAAACACTAATGCTTAAGAAAATTAACAGCTTGAACAGATGAAAAGAGCTCTGAGGGCACTACATTTTAAACATAAACATTTATTTTATTTTAAGGTCTGAGTTTCTCAGTATCAGAGTAAAATCAGCAGTTCTTTGGAATATATCATAAATTGTGTCAGAGCAGAGAATCTTCAGCAAAATCTTAAGTGCACAAATATTACATTAATAAGGCAGTGCACTTTAAATCTATTGAATATTCAAACAAACAAATGAGTAACAAAGTAAATTAATGAGGAAACACTGATGATTTTAGTGGTCTAATAAGATTGTTACATGGCAGACTGTATGAAATGATGGCAGTAAAATCAAATGGCGGAATTCTGCCAGACTGTACAGTATCACAATTTTATAATCAGATAAATAAAGATGCTCTAACAATAGTCCTGCAATTAATGATAACAACTACATTCAGTGAACATCATTGCTGCGCTCCGGATGGAAGCAGGACATGCCCTCGGTGCAACAGTAGAGATGTTGTGTCCTGGGAAATCATACTTCATGAAGAAGGAAGGTTTGGAGCCATTTGTGGTTGGGTACAGAATGGAATGCTCATCCTGTAAATTGATCCTGTAGTAATAATAATATTTTTAAAGAGGCAATCTCTCCGTTTCAACAATCTCCATGTTCTTTTTTGTTTGGCTATGGCCACTGCTGAGTTGTAGTTGTTTCATGAGGTTTGCATCATGGAATGACTTCTATAGTTTTGTTGCTGATTTTTTGTGTTCACTGTTGTCTTATGGGAAATCATGGTTGTGTCATGTGAAGGGAAAATACATCAACAGTGCAAAACACCAACAGTCTGCTCTTGTCCTCTACTGTGTGAAGACTTTTGAAAGACATAACTCATAACTCAATAATGTGTAACCAGTCATTAGAAACCTGTAACAGGGAGTTTGTGACCATCTGCTGTAGTGACAGCCTCTGCTGTTAGGATCACATTAGATATTTGAATATTGTTATGAGCATTTGATTGTACTCAGTCATGACTGTAGTAGTGAGGTAAGGATTTAATGTTGATGTCACAACATCAGTAATGAACATTTTCTCCCTGACAGTACAGAATTACCAAGTGAGGATATATTTTTCACTGCCCTAAGAAGCCATACAGAAACTACAGTTGCAAAAAAATTTGAACCCTTTGGGATTTAGATAGATAGATTGATAGATAGATTGTTTGATTGATTCTTTGTCATTATAATGAGTATAACAAAATGTAAGGTGCAAGACTTTCAGTGCATAACAAAAAACTAAAAAAACACTTAAAAAATGCTTTAAATAAGAAAGCAGAGATAAGACGGATTAAAAAAAGAGAAAATAAATAAATAAAAATCAAGTTCGAACAGTATTGTACTGAAAATTGCAATTATTGTGCATGTGACATGTCAATTAAATTTTAGTGTGTTCATAGCTCTCCCAGCAGGCTCTGTGATGGCTCTGTACCGTCTGCCTTTCTTGGATTTCTTGGATTTCTGCATAAATGGGTCATTAAATGTTTTGTGATCTTCATCTAAGTCACAACAAAGACAAAGTCTGCTTAAACTAATACTACAAAAATGTTTGCATGTTTATATTGAACACAACATGTAAACATTCACAGTGCAGGGTGGAAAAAAATATGTGAACCTTTAAATTAATGACTTCTCCAACAACTAATTGGAGCCAGGAGTCAGCCAACCTGGAGAAAATCAATATGATGAAATTGGATGTGTAGGTTAAGGCTGCCCTGCCCTACTAAAAACAAAAGTTTTGAGTTTGCTGTTCTCAAGAAGCATTGCCTGATGTCAACCGTGCCCCACAGAAAAGAGCCTATGTTCAAGAACTGTTGACTTGCATGAAGCTGGAAAGAGTTGCAAAAGTATGTCTAAAAGCCTTGATGTTCATGTGTCCACAGTAAAACAGACTGTCTACAGATGAAGAAAGTTCAACACTTTTGCTACTCTCCTTAAGCATAGTCATCCTGTAAAGATGACTGCAAGAGCACAGCGCATAATGCTCAATTAGGTGAAGAAGATTCCTAGAGTGTCAGCTAAAGAAATCTCTAGCACATGCTAACATTTTTGGTGACAAATCTACAATAAGTAAAACATTAAACAAGAATGGAGTTAATGGAATGACACCACACAGAAAGCCACTGCTGTCAAAAAACATTGCTGCACATTTGAAGTTTGCAAAAGAGCACCTAGATGTTCTACAGCACTACTGCCAAAATATTCTATGGACAGATGAAACCAAAATTACTGTTTGTCTATAGTTGTGACTTAGATGATCAGAACACATTTAATTACCAATTTATTCAGAAATCCAAGTAATCCCAAAGGGTTTGCATACTTAGACCCAGATATTTCACCAGGATACAGATAGTTCTGGGTTTATATTATATTTACGGCACTTGGCAGATACTCTTATATAAGTGACTTACACTTTACACCATGCTACATTTGTATACATTGTATCATTCAGAGTCCTGTGCCATACCACACTGTCTAGTGATTGTTTTAGCAAACTTTACAGTACAGTTATGTGTCAATGACCAGAATAACAGTCAAATATGGTGCCTTAGTTAAACACTGCATTTCCCAGGTTTGCAGAAAAAAAACTCTTCTTGTGAGCCATTCGAGAGGTAATGTGATGTAAACAGGAGGGCTAGTGTGTAGGGTCTAGGGAGCATGTTGTAGGGTGAGTTTTGTTTTGGTATTCGGCCTCGGCCGCTCACTCGGCTCGGCTCGTGTGTGTGTGTTTGTGTGAATACGCATATGCAAGCCTGTAGCATGATTCCTGCTCTATTATTTTATATAAATATTTTTTTCCTTTGTGGAAAGAGGACTTACTCTCAGTAAAACTGAGGGAGTCTCCGTGAGACTGAATGTGTGACGACACGCTGATTTGCATGACAAGCGCAGCAGAGCAGCAGACAAAGGCTGTTAATGGCTCCAGCATTCCAGCGTGGGGGAGAGAGATGATGACAATTTTCGTCAGGTTGGGAATTCTAGTTAACTAACTAGCAGTGGTACTTTGCTGTTACCATTGTGCCTAGAAAAAAGAGAACAGATAGAACTACAGAGGACCAATATAATTTTCTACAGCTCCTTCTCAGCATTTTATGTACAGTTGAATTGTCTCAGTGGTTTGAGATGTGCTGTAGAATTGACTCCACCATAATGTTAGAAAATACCAGTATTTTTTTAGCAAGTAGAATATATTCACATGGCACATATTTGTGTTGCAGTATTTAGCAAGTAATGTTTATTAAATATTTTCATTGAATGCTCAAAAAGCTTGTAAGCTGAAGACAAAAAAAAATTGGAGTTAATTATATTTAGATGTTGATGCCTACTTACCATATAAACCAGAGATAGCTGTTAACATCTGTGGTAAGAATCAATGCTAAACTATGTGTATATAAAATAATATTTCTCTCTCTCAATGAGGACAATGAAACTGAAACAGCTGTAATGTTAGTGTGGGAGGTTTCATGGCTAAACTGGACCAGTCTGGTGGCCAATCTTCATTAATGTCACATTGCACCAGTAAGAGCAGAGTGTGAAGGTTCAGTTAGCAGGTAAGAGCACAGTTATATAGTATATTACAATGCACACAACATTATGGTGACAGACCAGAGTTCAAAAGAGGACAAATTGTTGCTGCACGTCTTGCTGGCGCATCTGTGACCAAGACAGCAAGTCTTTGTGTCTAAATATTATTGAGCCACTTTGGGGTGTTTTGGAGGAGCGAGTCAGGAAACGGTTTCCTCCACCAGCATCACGTAGTGACCTGACCACTATCCTACAAGAAGAATGGCTTAAAATCCCTCTGACCACTGTGCAGGACTTGTATATGTCATTCCCAAGACAAACTGACGCTTGTTTTGGCCGCAAAAGGAGGCCCTACACCTACTAATAAATTATTATGGTCTAAAACCAACTGTTTCACTTTCATTGTCTAACCTCTGTGTGTGTGTGTGTGTGTGTGTATATATATATATATATATATATATATATATATATATATATATATATATATATATATATATATATATATATAT
>BRDA01081053.1:7500-17292 GCA_036984385.1 Crenuchus spilurus | reverse complement strand
GGGTTGGGTGATACCAAGTTTTTGTGGCGAAAGGGGGGGTTACATTACCAAATGATTAAACATGCTAGTATTTTATCCAAAATTGATAATGAATAGAGAAAATTAAGAAGTTATTCATGAAAGATGTTTTTGTAAATTGAAATTATGTGACTTTATTGGGGGGGTTATAGTGATTGGATCAGATTATTGGGGGGGTCATAACCCCCCTATCCCCCCCGCAAATTACGCGCATGCAATCAACCCAATCCTTTTACACACTTAAAACTTAACTAAACGCACTGCAGCAGCCAATCATGCACAGCATCTCAGCCAGAAGTGACCGTCCACCTGGAGGTCTGCATTGAGCACTGGGGGATCACCCAGGACAGAGTGCCAAAAATGACATACCAGGGTCATTTTAGCCAATTCACCTGCCCTCCATGTTTTTAGACTGTGGGAAGAAACCAGAGTCCCTGGAGGAAAGGTAGAACATGGAAACTCCACCCAGATGGGACTTGAACCCAAGACCTCACTGCTGAGAGGTAGATGTGCTAACCACCAAGCCACAGTGCTGCCCAATAGTCTTCTAATAGTCTAAAAGCTCCAGCAGTGAACATTGTCTCATCAAGCAACATTCTTCAGTTCTGGGTTTCTCAAGGAAAAGATTTTCAGGTTTTTAAAAGGGCTCCTAGAGGCTCCTTAAGGGGTACTGCCTTTGGGGCAAGCTGAGGAACGGCAAAGTATGTTGGGTTTTGTGACATCACAAAAACAGTGAATTTATAGTGAGCTGTATTTACTCAGCTTATTCTCTGTATTATAGACTGTCTCAGCAGATGAATGGACGGTATGCTTTGAAACATGAATATCATTTAGTACTACATGACTCATTAAAAAAGTGAGAACATTTTGGGACCTTTAAAGTCTCGCTTTATACACCCACATATACAGAACTTAAGTGATTAATACTCACCTCTCATTCACCATTCATTCTTTACCACATCTCTCTCTCTCTCTCTCTCTCTCTCTCTCTCTCTCTATAGAATTCATGTTTTAAATTCAGCTATTTTCTCTTTTCCTCCACCCCCTCTCTGGAGCCTGATGGTTTCACATTTCTTTTTCATTTCCTGAGCTTTTTAAAGGAACCATCCAGAACCTTGCCGTTCTTCAACACTGCAGTGCATACAGAGAGAGAGGCTCAGTCAGACTTTGCTACAGCAGTGTTGGCATATTATTCTCCTGATAGCTCTTTGTGAGCTTTTATTTCTAGCAGTAGAACCAGCAGCTGTAGCTGAATAAAGTGTGTGCACTTAACAGTGTAGGTGGTAACACAGTACATAGTTACATTACAGTAATTGATTACATTTGTTCTATGAAAGCAATGTAACATTCTAGGTAACGTTTTTGTAATCACATTAGTTGTTGATGTCACGAGTGTGTTGTTACTTATGTTACTCATCTTCTGGACAGTATTTCAACTCTGCACTTTGACATAATTAGTGTGTGTACATCCTGCTATGCTTTGAATGGATGACACCTGATGAATAAACACTGGATTTTCATTCAGAAACAGCTCTGTAAGCTGTGCAGTTTGCTCCTAAATCATATATTATATAAGGTGCCTGTTTTCACCACGTTCATGTCATTTTAACCCACATTTTTGACAAACAAGTAAAGTAATGAGCAGTGTGATTACATATTCTGGGAAGTAATTAGTAAAGTAATCCCATTACACTTTTAGAGAAGTAATTCACCATGTGTAATGGATTCCTTTTTTTGAGTTACTACTCCAATGTAGGTCATTAACAATGAGTGATTACATGTTTGTTTTTCATTATCATACACACATTTACGTATTTACAGAACATGGAGCTGGTGTTTGACTGCAGGTGTAAAAGTGCAATGCTCTCACACACACACACACACACAGATCAGGTTTAACATGGCTCCGGATGAAACACATTTCCAAGGTCGCAGTGAGGTAAATCAGATTCACTTATACAGTCACTTTCACAGGGAAGACTGAAAAAAGAGAGGAAGAGGATGTAAGTTGTTTACATGCATATTTATGGTAACTAGTAGTGATTGTATATCAATATGGTCATTTAACCCTTTTCAAACTTCTCCTCATGACAATCCAGTATTATTTAAAGGATTTCAGCTCAGAATACATTAATTTAGCCACTTTTAGGATTTTTTTCTTTGAACGATGCACATTGTTGAGTGTTGGGTTTACATTAGACAATGTTTTTGCTGTATTATGGTCATGCTTATTAGAAAAGTACAATCCTTATTAAATAGCTCTCAAACATCATATCTACTCTTACAAACATATGCAGCATCTGAAAGTGAAAGTGACACATTGACCAATATGCTTACACAAAGAAATGTGACCTCTTTATTTAACTCATCTGTAAAGTGAAACACACACACTATTTTTATTTATTTATTTATTTAACAGGACAATGCACATTAATAACAGTATCTCTGTAACATGCCAGAATTAGCCAAAGGCTAGTTTTCATCTGTAGTCCTGGTGGCCAGTTGTAAAATGGCACCCTAGAAAAATAAAACATGTTAACCAATAAATCCTAGTAGTGAACTAGGTGGCACTGAGCACACTTGCCTAGCGTGGTGGGCTCCTATCCTAAATGCCCAGGGAGCAGTTGAGGGTTAGGTCCCTTGCTCAGGGGCACTTCTGTCTGGTCTTGTCAGTGAGTTTGAATCAGCAAGCTTCAGGTCTCAAGGCTGGTTTCTTAACCACAAGCCCAGGGCTGCCCCAATGAAATTAAAGTCTTCAGTTCACAAGATACCTGGTTTTGTGTATCAGTACTGAATTATGTTAAATCAAATGCTGCTGCTGAGGAATATAAGAAATCCACGTCAAGGTAAATTTCTTCTTAAAACTAGCTATTCAAAGCAAGAAGGTCTACTACTTTCCTTTTTGTCTTTCTAATGATATTTGGTGTTTTGTATGTATAAACACATGTACTGAGAAGACTAATGGCTTTAAGTAATCTACAGGTACAGTAAATGTATTTATTTAGTAAATGTATTAGAATTCACATTTCTGATTACTGTCTCTTCTGTAAGCGATTTCCATTGGATGGTGTAAACAAGCTGTTCTTCACACCCAAAGTAAGTCCTCCTCTATGTCTTTACTAACTGTTAGACATCACTGTTAACATAATGTTTCAAGCTAATTTGTGGTAAGCTGCTTTAGGTTTAGTTCTCCAGTGTTCTAAGAGCTTACCTGCTCAGGTAAAGTCATCTCATAAACATGGGCCCCATTTCTCCCCATCTTTCAGTATTACATACACATTCTGCTTCATTAAACTGAATAGACTGGTTCCTTAGTAAAGGCAATAGCTATATATACAGTACAATCATGACCACTCAGTGATTTGCCTTGTTAAATGAATGAAAAAAATAGTACAGCTCTTTAAAAAATCATTCAAATGTAGCGACCAACAGTGTTACACATCTTCTGAAGAAAGGGGTACTATATGGAATTGTCAACAGAAAATATCAAGAGCACTCTTATGTGGACTGTTGGACTTTGTAAAAGAAAAGAAATACTTTATTATAAAATGTGCAGTTGCTATTGTTTTGATATGTTATGTTTTCCTTCTTGAAAACTAAAACTACAAATGTCCAATGTGGCACTCAAAGAACCTCAAAATATATTTCACATGCTTCAAGAAACCTTCCCATATGGAGGGACCCTTAATAGTGTAGAAGCTCCCATATGAACCTCTGACTACATCATTGTCCCATCAAACATCTTCAGTTCTGGATTCCTCAAAGAAAGCATCTTTAGTTTGCAGAAGGGCTCATGGGAGCTGCTTAAAGAGTTTTGCCTTTGTGGCAAACTGAGGAACCCTGAAGAGCGCTTTAAGTATTCATTAATTTTTAGACTGTAGTTCATCATTTTCCCCTCACATACATATGTCTAAGTTTGAAAAAAAAAATGAAGGATGCCTTCAATGTACTGTGCCGGTGACCAAATGTTATACTTGGTGGTGGATCCGTAACCACCTCATGGGAGTCATTAAGTCTGATGATTGTGCTGCACAGCTGTATAACAGCCAAGAAATATGAGGCCATTTTACAGGACCAGGTGCACCTTATAGTCAAACACTGCTGGCTTATTATTTTTCCATTTCCCAAGATCAGGATACACCAACACACTGCTAATCAAATTCAAAAGGGGTTTCTTGAAAAGTCAAAAACCGTCCATGGTCTCTCCACTCAACAAATCTCAATATCATAGCATCTTTACTGGACATTTGGGCATGTAGATAGTGAACAGGGACTTCTGGCTCCTTGTCTAGAAGACCTGGTACAATAGATACAGTATAGAATTTATACAGCAGCATTCAGTGAAGCTGCTCTGAAGGTAAAGTGAGATCTCACTCATTATTAAGAGGTCAACATTAACACTTGAGTGTTTCCGTTATTTCCTTCTCACAGTAAAGCTTTAACTGATGAATGTGTAAATCTACAGTTAACAGAAGGTGTAAGGCCAAGGAGCCCTGTGCACTCGCTGGTGGAAGAGAAAAAGGCAGCTGCTTCCAGGCTCAAATGTCACTGAACGCTGGTCACTGACAGTTACACAGCGTCCAAGTGAGACGTGTCCTTCTCCTCGGCCTTCCTGAAACCCTCGCTCTTGGAACGGCCTCCCCTGCATTTCGAGAATGTTTCGGAGGCGGCGAGCTGCAAGGAGGCCAGTTCTCTTTCTGGCGTACTCACAAGGACAAAGAAGCATACTTTTCATTACTAACTTTCCTAAGCTTTCACTCACCAGGGAGACCAAGGTCTGTAGTGTTTGGCTTCCACTAAAGAGTCAGCATAGCCTTGAACTGCCAAAGCACGTAAGATGCTCCATTATCTGTGGTTTTTCATCAAAAAGAATTTCACAAATATTTGTCTGTCTGTCACAACGGTTACCAGTACAGACAGTGGATTTAACAGACATAAATATCCAGCTTATAGCTCCGTCATTCATGAAAACTGACACTGAAACATGGCTAATTGTAATGTATTGTTTGAGTTTGCCTGTAAGTTGATATAGTTTAACTTGCTCCATTTGGAGCACACTGTCATCCAAGTCATAACATACACTGCTGTGAATTATGGTTTATGCATATATATGTTATTAATTAGCTGAATGTGGAAGAAATGTTGCTGTTCTAATTTCTAATTAGCTGTTCATTCCGGTGCAAATAAAAATACATTCAGAGTGAAACAGAGTGGACAGAAGGATCGACTGCTTGCCCTGAGGCCCCTCATCCCCACAATCAGACCCTCACACACCCCGAAACTGGCTCCGATTACTGCGGCCGGAAATCCTCAGTGGCCTCTGTTCAAAACTATTTACCCTGACACGAGGAGGCAGGGACACACAGGCACACACACTCGCACACACACACTTCATTGTGCTCAACTGACATTTTTGTAAGTAGGAATAACAGACAGTTCATGCAAATGTGACAAAAAATGTGCAAGAATGGGAAACTCAAAAACGCTTCAATGCTCAATTATGACTTTCGATAAGAGGTCAGCTGTGGATGTTTCTACATCTTTTCTTCATTGTTGTGTTTTCTGAATGTTTGTGTAGGATAAGATCTGATTACATAAAGCGTTTGCTTCTAGTCGTGTTGTTTTAGTAGGTGTGTCAAATTCCAAATGGCGTCAACAGCAAAAGCACAGCTTTATGAAAAACAAAATCAAAGTAAAATAAACCTGTCTGTAACATGGTATAATAATTTTATAATAATATTTTCACTGCTCTATATAGTACATGTCTTTTTAGTGCATGACTCTTACAGGAATCCTGTGGAAATCTATGTAGTGTTACTGTACGCTGTACAATCATCAGTGCAAAAATGCAGTATTAAAGGTTATTCACTGCTGTGAAGTTGGACAAGTGATAATGGGGGTCTTCTGGTGTTAATAAAGGGAGGTAATTATGTTTGTGTGTTGGCAATTGTGCTCTCTATAATGCCCCAAATTTCTTTCTCTGTTGTGTAGAATTACTTTGCAATTTTATGACAAATAACATGAGCAGGTTGATACACTTGCATGTTATTTAGAGAACAAACAATGTGACTTATATGCAAACTTTAGCCAATTGAGCCAATATTTAGTCCTCAGTATGAATGTTCTAAAAAAAAACTGGTCAAAACTATTAAACTATTTAGTTAAAAAGAAATACAGGAGCCCTACTTTCCAGAGTCATATTAACACTACTGTAAGACTAACACGAGTGTACTTTTGACTCTGTAGAGTAAGGCCATTGATAATCGCTGTCATGTGAAAACCATAACTTTTTTATTGTTGTTATTTTTTCTACATTATTAAAGCACAGCAGCTGCCTGTTATATTTTGTGAGCAGTTAATGATGAATGCTCTATCAGAAATAATCCAGAATCACTTGTAATAAAAACTTCTGACATTGGCGTACAATATGTATTAAGAATATTTTTGTCTTCTCTTGTAAAATCATCAGTTTTGGAGATGGTCTGAGGACATGGACAAAAAAATAAAATTAAAGTTAGAATTAAATATTCATTTGTTAATTTACTGTGTATATATTTTAAAGTTTAAAATCACTCAAGTGATTTTTTCTTCATTCTACACGATAGCCTAGAGGCAAATATTTATTATATAAATATTAATATATCATGTTTTTAGAGTAAAAATGCTGATCTGGGATCAGTTTTGACCTTTGAATAGTCCTCAATAGAAGCACACAGGATGGTTGATCTAGAGCAGTGTTCCTATTCCAAGATGCTTGATAAATATGGGTCATTAATGTAATAGTCAGTTTTCACTGATTTTACTGAGATTATACTGCAGTTAGGTGGACGTGTGGAAGGATGGAGTCTGCAGGGAGTGCTTTACTGCAACGGCCCAGAACGAACAGAACAAACGCAATGAGAGCAAAGTAAACATACACACACACACACACACACACACACACACAGCTGCCCACATACAAAAATACACATACATGCACATACAAAAACACAAACATGAGGTTGGAAGTCATGAGTCATAAACATTCTTCGTGCTTTTTCCCCCCAACGCTTTTCCTGACTGTTCAAAACTGTTTTTTATATTTTTCATTCAGCCCTCCTGGCTATCAGTTAAGCTTAAGCATTCTTTATCCTCATGTATTAGAGTGAGTTAAAGTCTGTAAAGACTGAGCTCCCTCAGCTCCTCCCCACTAAGGCCCCATTTCTCTTGCTGTCAGTTTCAAGCACTTTCATTTCTCGCCCCCTTAAACTCCTCCGGCTGCATCAACACTGATGAGTGATGAGGACTGCATGGGTTTATTTTTTTCTGATGATGTTTGGCAGGTACTCTTCTGAATACAGGACAGAACAGTTTGGCAAAGCTTGGATACATTTTGAAATCCAAAAGCTGCAATTATGTTTATTTTGTCTGTTTATACTCAGCCAGAACATTACATTTTACCTGCATCTGCTAGACCTGTCACAAATACTTCAGAATCACCTGATCACAACTCTTTGTCAGAAATATTCACTTTAACTATCATGTTTCAGGTGTGGGCATTGAGAATTTTATTATAGTTCATGATTCTTAACAAACAACATAAGTTTTATCTTCTGACTTAGTTCTGTAGAGGGTAATATATTGTCAGGTTATGTGAGGTCCAGCTGTTTGTCTCAGCTGGGATCTAATAAGCATAGACAGGAAGTAAGATGAGCTAATTTGGCCACTTTAATAGCTGCATGTAGAAAAAGAGAGTTGTTTATATGAAAATAATTTAAAATGTCATGACCCTGCTTATATTAGGCATGTGATTTAAAAGACAAATTTGGAAAAGTAATGTCCACCTCTAAGACATCTAAAGATTTTTGTTAATGTGGGAAATAATATATCCCACCAATTTCCACTCACCTCTCACCAGGTGAGACAATTCATAAGCCTACGTATGACACCTTTCCTAATGTTTTTCAGAAAAATTTAAAAATGAAGTAAAATCCATTATGATTTCTGGTTCAGGATTTCCCTACATTAGAAAATCTAAAAACATTAGCAAAAAATAATATGGACACTACATTACACAATTAGCTCATTGCTGTGCCACAGCAGATTGCAATACATAAACATTTGAAATGTTTACCACTTCAATAATTACGTATAAAAATATAACTTGCATTAAAAATCTTTTGGTGAAGTTCTTACCTGTAATAGCTTTTAACCAACAGTGTTGTCTTCATGCAAAATGTGGATATATTTACCTCAGACTAACATCAGCACTCATAGTCGTCCTCAGAGAAGTTTAAATGTAAATACATTTACCTCAGACTATCACTGTCACTAATGATCCACCTCCGAAAAGTATAAAAGTAAATAAATTGACTTCGGACTACCATCATTACTCATAATTCTCAGAAAAGTTTATATTTGAATACATTTACCTCAGACTACTACCATCACTCATAATCTTACTCAGAGAAGTATAAACCTAAATAAATTTTCCTCTGATTACCACTGTCAGTTATTATCGTCCTCAGAAAAATGTAAACCTGAATTTACTCAGACTACCATCTACACTCAGAAGTATAATCTTCCTCAAGTTTCTTCAAACCAAACAATGCGTTGCATTATGGGTACACACGTTCAGCCGTAATAGATATGCAACTTATTGCAGTGCGTTGTGGGATTGTTATATTGCTAAATATTCTGCACTGTCTTCAGAAAATGTCAGAACCCGAGTTAACTAGTGAAGAGGATAGTTTTATACACGCTGAGATTTGTTTCCAATGAAAATCAGCAAATAAAGCAGAAAATTAATCTACGTTCATAGAGTTTATTAACGTCTTTGGTGTATTTTTTTTTATTCAAAACAAAATTGCTGAAAAAACTGACACTTAATATTAAGAAACATAAATTATGCCAATTTGATTCTGACAAGAAATGTATAAGTTATACAAAATGAATAAACGGACACACCGAATAAAGAGGCTTTTATACATAAATATCCATCAATGATGTGAAAAAGTGTTTTTCTGGTGTTGTTATTGCAGTTGTCCCGTTTGTCTTGTGCAGCTCGTCAGTGCAGCTCCAGCGTCCGTGCGGAAGTGAGCTGATGTGGGTTACAGCTCCTGCAGTGAGTCCTAAGAGCTCAGCTCTACCAGGCTGGATGTCAGAGGTCCGAGCAGAGAGTCGTGCAGCTGGACGGAGTGACTGTGCTGCTGGACGGACAGGGCGGCTGCTGGATGGTTAACGTCCCCCTGGAGGAAACTCAGAGAGGTGGGGTCGGGAGTTTGTGTGTGAGTGTGTGTGTGTGTGTGCCGGGGGCTCTGCGGCGGGGAAAACTCCTCCTCTGAGCTGGACATCAGAGACTTACGTCCGTCCAGCGGCGACAGACGAGTCTGTCTGCCGTCAGTGCTCTCTCTGCAGGACAAACGCACATATAAATACACTTATACATTATACATATACATACATATACATATACATGTGAATACACTTACACTTATACATATAAATATACATGTGCATATAAATATAAATACGCTTATACATATACTTATACATGCAGTATAATATATATATATATATATATATATATATATATATATATATATATTACAAATCTAATATCAGGCAATGTGGAACATTTGTATTTGTAATTTTAATTTTACTGTTACAAAAAAAAAGACTACATTTCTCACTTATAAGACATTTCTTAAGCTAACTTTTTATTGGCTTTAGCCCAGCTTTTGTTATTTTATGTCATAACAATGGCACATATAATTAGAGAAATATACATAAATA
>BRDA01081053.1:0-2500 GCA_036984385.1 Crenuchus spilurus | reverse complement strand
AGGAAATTTCAGTAGGCAATATAAATATATATATAATTGCTGCAAACATTGCTCTCAAGTGATCCAACCTATTCATGATCCACCCACAATTGTGCTGCTGTTGCCAGGTTGGACACGTTTTCCTTCCTTTTCAGCAAAATGAGAAATGATAGACTAACTCAATAGTACATTATTCATTTCAATTGATATTTATTTTCTATACAGTAGTGGAAATGAGACCACTCCAAATTCCAGCCTAATCGCCAGACCTGAACCTCATTAAACACTTCTGGAATGTGATCAGGAGGAAGACGGATGGCCACAAGCCTTCAGACAAAGCCGAGCTGCTGGACTTAACTCCAGCACTGACAGAAAGTCACCCAACAGCAATGCGAAAGACTGGTGGAGAGCATGAGGGCTTATTCCCCCAAATACTGCTTTCTGAACTCCAGGGCTGTTGTTTCTTCGTGTTTGTTTGTCTAAAAACATGGAAAACTTTAGCTGATTTTCCACAGTTGTGTTTTTGTACAGAAATGCTCTAAATCATGAATTGAGAGTTTGGGAGAAATGTTATCAGTCATTTCTAGAATAAAATAAAACTGTTCATTTTGCTCAAACACAAATAGTAAAAGCAGAGAAATATCATTCAATATGTTTTTAAATGACTCGTTATGTTTTGAAGGATTTTCATCAATATTCAGTCAAATTTGTCCATCTTCTGAACAGCTGGTAAAAACAAATGCATTTTTGAGTGAAGCTTCAATACTGAGAGAACTGACTGAGAGAAAACATTCAACATAATTCAACCTTGAGAATATTTACTCCTAAATCTACTCTACACTTAATAATGTGTGATTTGATAGTCTGTCCTGCAGTTTTATGTCCAGTCCATGCCACATTATTATACGTTTCCGCCTTATTTCAACACTGTGCACATTGTTCCAGAAGCAGCTGAAATAGCAGTTTGATTTAAGAAAAAAGAAAGAACACATCTGCTTTTACTGTATTCAACTCAAAGAGCAGAGATTCAGAAAATAACAGTCCCTCTCTCTGTCTGTCTGTGTGTGTGTGAGTCTGTCTGTGTGTGTGTGTGTGTGTGTGTGTGTGTGTGTCTCTCTCTCTCTCTCTCTGTCTCTCTCCCTGTTTCTGTGTGTGTGTGTGTGTGTGTGTGTCTGTTTCTCTGTGTCTCTCTCCCTGATTCTGTGTGTGTGTGTCTCTCTCTCTCTCTGTCTTTCTCTCTCTGTGTGTGTGTGTCTCTCTCTCTCTCTCTGTGTCTCTCTCCCTGATTCTGTGTGTGTGTGTCTCTCTCTCTCTCTGTCTTTCTCTCTCTGTGTGTGTGTGTCTCTCTCTCTCTCTGTGTCTCTCTCCCTGATTCTCTCTGTGTGTGTGTGTGTGTGTCTCTCTCTCTGTCTGTCTGTGTGTGTGTGAGTCTGTCTCTCTGTGTGTGTGTGTGTGTGTGTGTGTGTGTGTGTGTGTCTCTCTCTCTCTCTCTGTCTCTCTCCCTGTTTCTGTGTGTGTGTGTGTGTGTGTGTGTCTGTTTCTCTGTGTCTCTCTCCCTGATTCTGTGTGTGTGTGTCTCTCTCTCTCTGTCTTTCTCTCTGTGTGTGTGTGTCTCTCTCTCTCTCTCTGTGTCTCTCTCCCTGTTTCTCTCTCTGTGTGTGTGTGTGTGTGTGTTTCTCTGTGTCTCTCTCCCTGATTCTCTCTCTGTGTGTGTGTGTATCTCTCTCTCTCTGTCTTTCTGTGTGTGTGTGTGTTTGTCTCTCTCTCTCTTTGTGTGTGTGTCTGTCTCTTTGTCTCTGTCTCTCTCTCTCTCTCTGTGTGTGTGTGTGTGTGTGTCTCTGTGTCTCTCTCCCTGTCTCTCTCTCTCTGTCAATTTTCAGTTCAATTCAATTCAAATGAACTTTAATTGCATGAATTGCAATGAACAAATTTTGCCAAATTTAGCACGTATTTAATATGTATGTGTGTGTATTGATAGCAGTATTATTAGTTTTAATTACTTATTAAGATAATTTCTGTGATGGCGTACAGCTGAAACATATTTGGCTGCTAGTGTCATCGTCTCAGCTTCTTCTCTGGAGTTTATCCGATCTGACAGAGATGGGAACATAGTATTAATGGGTTTAAATTATTGTATATGCCTCTGATGGTCTGGTATTTTGGACAGAGCAGGAGGAAGTGTATTTCATCCTCTATCTGCATTAGACTGCAGTGTGGGCAGATTCTGTCTCTCTCTCTGTCTTTCTCTCTGTCTCTGTCTCTCTCTCTGTCTTTCTCTCTGTCTCTCTCTCTCTCTCATCTCTCTCTGTGTCTCTGTCTTGGTCTCTCTCTCTCTCTGTGTCTCTGTCTTTCTCTCTGTCTCTCTCTCTGTCTCTCTCTCTCTCTGTGTCTCTGTCTCTCTCTCTCTGTCTTTCTCTCTGTCTCTGTCTCTCTCTCGGTCTCTGTCTTTGTCTCTCTCTCTCTCTCTGTGTCTCTGTCTCTCTCTGTCTTTCTCTCTGTCTCTCTCTCTCTGTCTCTCTCT
>BRDA01081051.1:0-20444 GCA_036984385.1 Crenuchus spilurus | reverse complement strand
TTAGATGTTGGCACCTCCACATCATTGCATTCAGTTTTTATTCACAATTTGTTTAGTGTCCCAACTTTTTTGGAATCCGGTTTGTATGTATAATAAAGCAAATTGCTCCGTTAAATTGAAATCCGGCACCTCACCTAGATTTGAGATACAACGTGGTATCAGACAAGGATGCCCAATTTCTCCATCTCTTTTTACTTTGTGCTCAACTTTTAAATTATCATATTAAATCAAGCAATTTAAAAGGTGTAACTGGTGCAGACAAGGAAATAATTATTAGTCAGTTAGCAGATGACACTGCACTCTTTTTAGAAACTCTACTCAGGTACCCATTGCTATAAAATTATTGCAGAGCTTCTGGTCTTCATTTAAATATTAACAAATGTGAACTGTTACCAATAAAAGAAACTGATGGCATACCCGTTAAGGAAAATGTAACATATTTAGGAATTTTTATTTGCAAGAATCAAGAAATGAGAAGTCAACTTCGATTCACCCATTATAAAAATGAAAAAGAAGCTAAACTGTTGGCTTTTAAGGACTTATCGTTAAGAGGTAGGATTTTACTTATAAAAGCTGAAGGAAAAATTCTAATAAATAAAAGAATAAAAAAATAGCGGCTGTGTTTTTCCAGAGCTCGCAGTGCAAGTCCAAATTTTATGCTTCATTTACATTAACTCTCCACCAAATTTTTGGAATGGCCTCCCAAAATATTAATAAATCACTCGAAAAAGAAAGAAGCAGCTTCTAACAAAGACCACGGTTATGCCATGGACATCTCCACTCAAAATAAAATGGAACGAGTTGACTCGCCGCCCTCAACGCCAAGCAAGACTCCTGATGGAAAGTGTCTCAGGTCAGTTGAAGAGGAAGAAGCAGAAGAAATATCTCAGAGATATAATGAAAGAGATTGTAACTCTTGGAGAAAAAGTTGATAATATTGAACAACAGGTGACGCACAGTAGTGTTATGCTCGCTAGCCTAGCCAAAGCGGTGGAATTCAATGGTAATGAGGTTAAAGATTGCAAAGCTAAAGTTAAAGAGCTGGAAAAGCAAAGTGAAAAACTACGAGAGGAGAATGCTGATCTTAAAAAGAGGTTAAGAGAACAGGAAAGATACAGAATGAGATGGAGCCTTCGTATAAAAGGCTTGAAGGAGGAGAAACATGAAGACATCAGGGCTTTAGTCATACAGACGCTGAAGCACATCTTTCCCGAATCCTCGTCCAGGTTGGAGGAGGACATGGATGTTGTACACCAACTGGGACAGAGGATGGAGAATAAACACAGAAATGTCATAGTGCTTTTCACACGAAGGTTAATGAAGGAAAAAGTCTAGAAGAACACTAAGACATCCTCCTACTGTAAAGAACTTGGCATCTGGTTTGCTGAAATGCTACCCAAAGAAGACTGGGAGGAGAGGAATCGTCTGTGGCCACAGACTGATTAAGCTAGGAGAGCGGGAAAGGTGGCCTACTTTCGTGGCCCCTTTGGATATATTGATGGACGCCAAATTGGACTGGAAGGTACACATACTAAATAAGATGGAGATGTAGAATTTGTAAAAGGACTTGCTACTGCAGCTGTTCAACTTACGTTTTTCTATAGCAAACTCACTGAATATCATTTTGTGGTATTCAGTTTAACTAAGTTTTCTTCTATTTTTCTATTCAAGGTTTCTTTTTCTATTCATTTTGTTAGTGTTATTATTTCTAATGTTAAAACACAATATTTCATTTGGCTCACTCAACGTAAGAGGTTTAAAAGATGTGGTTAAAAAAAAAAAAGCTTAATTCCTGTTTTTGAAAGGACAGAAGTCAAATTGTTTTTTATTTCAAGAGACTCATTCTTCCAGAACAGATGAAACCTTTTGGGCAAACCAATGGGGTAACAAAATTTTATTCAGCCATGGTACAAACTGATCTGGTGGTGTTGCCATTTGTTTCAACAATTGTCTCGGAGAGATTTTGACACACAAAGGAGACACAAATGGACATTGGTTAGCAGTGGTGACCAAGGTTGATTATTTAGTCCTCATAATAATTAATGTTTAGGGCTTTGGTAATGACAGTTTAAACCAAACTCTATTGGATGATTTAACGCAAGTTATACTGGATTTTAAAACTCGATACCTCACTGATCATGTTGTTCTAGGAGGTGACTGGAATATGACTTCAAATGAACGGCTGGACAGGTTGCCGCCAAGATTTGGTAGACAACAGTATAATACTTTGATAAACACATTTATGACAGATAACAACTTAATTGATGTGTGGAGAGCTCTGAATACAGGGCAATCTGAATATACATGGGAAAAAACTAATAGGCAAAGTAGGTCTTGACTAGACTACTGGTTAATAGGTGGTCACCTCCTAACATGCACCACAAAATCGGCAATCTCTAAGGCTCCGCTGTCTGGCCATTGCTATGTGAGCTTAACAATAGGACCTAGTATAAAGACAAATAGACATAAAGGCTATTGGAAATTTAATGCCAGTATGTTAGACAATGAGGATTATTGTACTCTGATAAAAAAAATATTAAGGAAGTTGAAGATGATTACTCAATTATAGATTATATAAATAAATGGGAATTTTTATAATACAAAATATGTTTGAATACTATATCTTTCAGCAAAGAACTTAAAAAGAAAGAAAAGCAGTATGAATGTGTTTTATTCAGAGAAATTAATCTAATTTGTAACTCTTCTGGTGCAAATAATCCAACTTTAATTGAACTACAAGCTAAATTAGATGCTTTATATCTAAAAAGAGCACAGGGTGCTTATATTAGGTCTAAAGCAAGATGGTTGGAAGCGGGGGAAAAAACACTATACTTTAGTCGCTTAGAAAAAAGTAGACAACAAAGGAACGCTATTACAACTTTAATCAATGGTCAACAATGCAATGACAGTAAGATAATAGAAAAGGAAGTCTTTAATTTCTTTTCTAATTTATACTGCTCCCACTTCTCAATAGACACGTTCAATTGTCTCTTTGAAAAAATCCAAAGCAAGATTCCTCAAATCGAAGAGTCATTTAAAAATCTGTGTGAGAATTTAGGCTAGAGGAACTAGAGATAGTGTTTTTTAAAATGCAGCTAAATAAATCACCAGGTACTGATGGCTTGTCGGCCAATTTTTATCATTTCTTTTGGAATGATATTAAAAATCTTCTATTTAGGGCTATAAATGCATCTATAGTGAGAAAGACATTGACTCCTAGTATGAAAGAAGGTTTAATTTCTCTAATACCAAAATCTGGTAAGGATAAACAATTAATAAATAATTTTAGACCGATTACTCTGTTAAACACCGACTATAAAATTCTCTCTGGAGCTATTGCTTCAAGATTAAAGGAAGGGGTTTCAACAATAATTAGTGAAACACAATCTGGCTTTTTAAAAGGTCGATCAATACACAACAATATTTGGCTTGTGTTAGACCTGCTTGACTACAGTGACTTATTCATTGAAAGGGGTTTTATATTATTCTTAGACTTTTACAAGGCTTTTGATTGTGTTGAGCATCCCTTTATCATGCAGACTCTGGACTGTTTTGGTTTTGGACATAAGTTTCTTAATGTAGTAGAAATACTTTACAATGACATTAATAGCTCAGTCTCTCTGAATCACGGTACCAGCCCTAGATTTCAGATTAAAAGAGGTATAAGACAAGGTTGTCCCTCGTCCCCTTTACTGTTTATAATGGTTGCTGAAATGTTATCAATTTTAATTAAGTCCAATAACATTGAGGGTTTTGACATATTAGGTAAAAATATAGTAATTAGTCAATTGGCAGATGACACAACTATCTTTCTAAAGGACAGCAGTCAAATTCCAATAGTGTTACAAACTATAGATTATTTCTCTGAGGTTTCTGATTTGCAATTAAATATTGACAACTGTGAAATGTTAACCATTCATGATGATCCTTCGCAAACACTGTATAACAAAAGTTAAGAGGTAAAATACTTAGGAATATTGATCTGTAAAGATAAAGCAATCTCTGAGAAAAATAATATTCATAATAACATAGAAAAATGTAAATAAATTTTAAATAGATGGATTCCAAGGGATATCACCATCTTTGGAAGAACCTCCTAACCAAAATGGTGGGTTTATTTAGGCTGATCTACCCAGCGTACTCTCTGGAGGTGCCGGCTAACATTATTAAGGCCATAAACAAAATCATCTTCAATTTTATTTGGAAAATAAATGTCATTATATTAGAAAAGAAGATATGGTTAAAAACTATGAAGAAGGTGGTGCTGATGTAATTGATTTTGGTTCCATGAACGGTGTTCTTTTGTAACTGTTCACAGTCTTTTTGGTTTGTGATGCCTAGCTCTGTTTTTCAAACTGTAGGTGGAATTAATTTTCTCCTGAGATGTGTTTTTGAATATAGTAAGTTACCCATCAAACTGTCAGTTTTTCATCAACAGGTCCTGCACTTTTGGAAGCTCCGGTACAAACAGAATTTCACACCACACAATACTCCAATCTGGAACAACAGATATATTTTGTTGAACAGAAAATCTGTGTTTTTTGAAGACTTATTTTCAAAAGGCATTTATCACATTTCATGAATGACAAAAGGTGTTGTATTATCATTCCAAGAATTTTCTTTGAAGTTTAATCTTGCTTTTGATGTGAAGATTTACAAAAAGCTGATAAAAGCAATCCCAGCAGCTCTTAAATCTATGGTTAAAGAGGATCTGTGTCACTCCAAAACTTCTCCTGGCCTGAGTCAACTATATATAGAAGATAGAGACTTTAAGGATAAAAAAAATGACAAAAGTTTATTCGGAGAATTTTACAGAACGAATTGTTTCCTGGCCAGGTTAAAAGGCTATATATTCTTAAAGATTATGGTTTAGATATCATTTTTAAAATTAGAACTAAATATGTTTATTTTCCTCTACCTCCAAAACTTAAGGAAGTTCACTTTAAAATTCTAAATGACATTTACCCTACTAATTCCTTTTTAAAGACTAGATTTCAATTTGATACTGCTGGGTGCTCCTTTTGTCATGATGAAGAGTAGGGTTTAGATCATCATTTCTTCCAATGTTGTGTCACACAAGATTTCTGGAGAAGCATGTGGGATTGGCTCCAGGCCCCTTTTTTGAGTCTCTAAAACTAGTCAAAAATGAATCTGCTCAAAAACTTTGTTCTTTGATTAATAATGTTGCGGATTTGCAGTAAGCCTCTGTTTTAGTTCTGTCACACTATTTTTTATTTTTCTTGTTTATCTTATGTTCTACACATGTAATTCAACCTGTTAAATCTGATAAGCTATTTGTTGTGTTGCCTTGTTTTGTTTGTAAACTGTTGTTCCTGAAGGTTAATTATATATATAAAAAAAAAACTGACGCCATATGTGGGCGTGTGTAGTTGTATATAGAGGGAGCATGCAATTCTAAATAGACTGAATTATTTTTTAAATAACTAAATTAGCCACACATTTGTTATATAAAAAGGTTATTATATTAGCAATATACAGTTCACTGCAGTATATTTTCATAAACAACCACTTTTTCGACTATTCTTAACTGTCCTGATGACGGTCAATAACTAAATATAAACAAATAACTATACTAAAAACAGAATGCAGTGGGTGTACAGGTATAAAAACAAATAAGACAATGTAAATAATGTAAAGTCCAAATTATTTAAAGCACATACATCAGACGGAGTTAAATACTCCAGCAATGCAGCTCGCACATCAGCTCCTTCTGGATGTTGAGGTTCTTGTAACATGTGAACAGCAGGGTTTTCCTTTACAAAACAGTGCCAACACGACGACAGATGCAGAGTCCAGAAAGTTGCTCATGAACGCTAGCACAGCATATTAGCTGCGCTCGTGTTTGTGTTCATAAAGAAAACCTCAGTCTTCTCAGGGTGTTTAACAGTGCCTTTAACGTTTAAAAGTTATATGTCCTCGGTGTGTTTTTATACACACATAATTTGATCCACGTTGTGATTTGTAAAGAAACACTCAGTTAGTCCATACGCTCCGCCATTTTCTCCTTTCAGTTCACTTCCGCTGAGCAAAGGCCTCTGTAGATGACGTATGTTCAGGGTTGCCAGGTCCAGCAAAAACATCCAGCCCAAAGAAGCTTAATCCCTGTCTGGGAAACTGCCCTTATTTGTTTAAGATAAAACTGAGACATTTTAAAGCTTTTTACAGAGGCATTACTCTCCACTGCTGACCAGTGATATGTGCAAGTAATCTGATGTTTCATTCATGTTTGTTTCACATTTGCTGTTACTGTTGAGATTTTAACTCAAATCTATTGGTATTATGATAATTATTATTACTATTATTATTGTTGTTATTATTATTTATTTTTTCTCTTATTTCTATTTATAAATGTGTGTATATTTGTAACTACGGTTGATGTGTGATTGTTTATGTATACGATGCTTGTGGGACCCCAGGAAGAAATAGCAGCTAATGGGGATCCAAATAAAACAATAATACTCATGTTGCACTTATTTTGTCCATTTTTATTTTGTACCTGATCAAACACATCTGATTCAACTCAGTGGGCAATTAGCATGTTTAATTGTGGTGTCAGAGCAGTGACATCACCAAACTGTGCTGGACACCGGCACTCCAGGACTGGAGTTGCCTACCCCTGCCAAAGGAAAGTCTTTGAGTCATTTTCCTGGACTATCCTCATCATCCGTCCAGGCTGGCAATCTGACCAATCGTGCTACTGGTCGGAGGTATTTACGGCCCTTCACTTGTACTTCCGCTGTACGGATGCAGCTATCCGCTCCAGAGTGAATGGTAGTCACTCTACCGATTGGCCACATAGCTCTTGGCAACTGAGGATCCACCATCATTACCACCTGACCAAGAGCTATATTATCATGCTTGCTTTGCCATTTCTGTCACTTCTAGAAATCTGGCAGATGATGATGGATGAAGTTAGACCAGAAGTGGTCGGCTAGAATTTGGCTGTGATGCCAACGCTGTCTGCCAATATCATATATGAGTAGACTGCAGAGATGGGAGTAAGTCCCTCATGTGCAAGTCACAAGCAAGTCCCAAGTCACTGTGGTGAGAACCAAGCAAGTCAAGTCCAGTCCCTGCTATAAGTCAAGCAAGTCACAAGTCATACAAATATGGTCTGATCTACCCCAGTTTCCACATTTAAATTAATATAGACGGTCATAAACAAATTGAGTTTTATTTCAACATAAACTAAACATATTAAACATCTAATATATTTGAAACATACAATTACATAACTTACTTAATGGCTTACTTCCCCCATCAAGAGGGTCACGCCATTTCTCAATAACCTATTAATGCATCTCTAGAAGGTGCTTCTTAATGAACATTTCTGAGCACAAAAACGTATTGCATCATCAACTGAATAGTAGATAAAATAAAAATAAGTATATAAAAATAAATAAAAACATATTGCCTGAAATGTAAAGCTGTTACCTATAAAGACAATGTCTGAAATGCGAACGCTCCAAGGACTTTTAATATGACATGCCTACGTACTGTCGTCATCACTTACGTGGTGTGCATATTCCTACATTCGACACTATATAGCACTGTTTCATAGCGTTGTCATCCTGTTATATCCTTTCTCTCTCATCTCAGAAAATAAGCTGCACGTTTCAGTATTTTGTGCGTTTTTAACCTGACTTTTCACATGTTCATCAGACCAAAATTATATTAAACATTTTGTCCTTTAACTTGCGACTTGAGTCAAGTCATGAGACTTGAGTCCCCCACCTCTGGTAGACTGCACGTGGGAGTGATGCATCACGTCGACCCATCAACAGCAGATTTGGAGTGACTGGATCTGGATCGGCTACATCCGCCGAGACATATCCGAGAGGCTTTGAATTAAGAATGTCTTCTACCTCTATTAGGACCGTGCGTAGGACAGATTCTGTGACAGTCTGATTTCCCAGTACCACCTAGAGAGAAGCTTTAACAGATTTTATTTCACGTTCCCACGTACCTCTGAAATGCGGTGCATACGGGGGGTTAAACTGGAATAGGATTTCCCTTCGCTAGTTGCTGCTGGAATGAATCTTCCAGTGACGTGACAGTTCCACGGCCCCCCCTCTAAAATGTGTGCCTCTATCAGAGAGAATCTCAAAGGGCTTTACTGACATCTACTGGGGGTTTTAAGAAATTCAGTCTTATCATTAAACTATTAATTGGCCTTACACTTTTTCATACACCATTAGTGAACTGGAGAAGGCAGTAGGACTTTTATCTTTAAACAAATCCCCTGGATTTGATGGCCTTACGGCCGACTTTTACAAACTTTTTGGGAAATCCTAAGAGAACCTTTTTATTTAATGATGACGGAAACTATAAATGATTTGCCCTTCCCAGCTACTATGAAGCAAGATGTTGTAACACTTATTCCCAAAGCCGGTAAGGACCACACTATTTTAGACAATCTAAGACCCATCGCGTTGCTAAATACTGACTATAAAATTACTTTGATATTTGCACATAGATTGAAAACTAATAGCACCAAATTATCAGTGAGACACAATCTGGTTTTATGAAGGGGAGATCTATTCACAATAATATTTGTCTTATACAGGACCTCATTGACTATAATTATTTTATTGAGGATGACGGCTTTATTCTTTTTCTGGATTTCTACAAGGCTTTCAACTCTG
The DNA here is from genome assembly GCA_036984385.1 of Crenuchus spilurus. Taxonomy (NCBI): domain Eukaryota; kingdom Metazoa; phylum Chordata; class Actinopteri; order Characiformes; family Crenuchidae; genus Crenuchus; species Crenuchus spilurus. The sequence goes on along the minus strand of BRDA01081051.1, from coordinate 11,778 downwards.
TGGAGCATCATTTCATTTTTCACAGCTTAAAATCTTTTGGTTTTGGAATTCATTTTCAGAATATCATTAAATGTTTATATGAGAACACAACCCCATCAGTTTCACTGCCAAGAGAAACTTCTCCTCGATTCTGTTGAACATGGAATTAAACAAGGGTGTCCCATCTCCCCTTTACTTTTTATAATGGCTACAGGATGCTCTCTATTTCTATCAAAAGCTCTAAAATAGCTCCTCTTAATATGTTGGGAAGACCATTCAGCCAATTTGCAGATGACACCACTATTTTCATGAAAGATATAAACGAGACTCCAAAAATTCTTCAAATTATTAGTAAGTTCTCGAAAGCCTCAGGCCTTAAATTCAATTTGAATAAATGTGAAATTATGTCAAACAATCCCACTGATTTAGAAGTTCATAAGATCGCAGTTAGAAATTCGGTTAAATATTTGGGTACACTAATATCTCATTATCTAGTTGAGAGTGAAAAACAGAATATATGGAAGCTGGTTGAGAAATGTCAATCCAGACTCATTTTGTGGCTGTTGAGGGAAATTAGTTTGTTTGGTAGAGATTTTTTAATTAAAATGGAACCAATATCTAGATGTATTTATCCAGCATAAATTAAACTGGTTAAAACTGTGCCTTAACTCTGAGAATCTGTGGTTTCATATTCCCCAAACTCTGTTCAAAAATGGGAGGAATTTTCTTTTAAGCTGTGACTTTGCTATCCAGCGTCTTCCTGACAAACTTTCAAATTTTCACCCGCACGTCTTGTTATATTGGAAAATTATATACAGTCATAATTTCACTCCACATAACTCACCAATCTGGAATAATCGCTACATCACAGTTAAGAACAAATCGTTGTTTACTGAGGACTGGATGAAAAAATGTATTTGGTCGGTGTTACATTTAGTTGATAGTAATGGCTGTCTGTTGTCCTTCAATGCTTTATGTCAGCAGTATAATTTATAATCAAACCAAAAATCATTTATGTCCATTATTAATGCCATTCCTACTTGTGTCTAATTATAGGTGCTCTCACTTATTCACCCATCGTCCCCCGTTTACCACACATATTGATTGCAAATTGTTCTTTTAAGGACTCCAAACTTTCCAATAAGGTAATCCGGCACTCATTTGACAATATTCTGTATCCCACCCTTCCATGTAGAAACTCCATTTGTCAAATTTACCCAATACAATCAATTCAGAAGTTGTGTACCAGATACCTCAAATATCCAATTGTTCCTAAAGCTAAAGAAGTTCACTTTAAAACATTAAATGGAATATATCCTTCCAGTCAATTTATTAAACAACAGTTTGGTTTTGAAACAAATAATTTAGTTTTATGTGATGATACTGAAACAACTGAGCATTTATTTTTTTCACTGCATATATTTTGAAACACTGTGGTCTGATATTTTTAATTGGTTATTTTCTAAAATTCTTTCTCTTAAAATGTTTTCTGTTAAAGATATAATCTACGGACTCTATATGGACAGTTACAATGATGATTTTCTTACTAATAATATCATCCTGGGAAAATTTTTCAACCATAAAGCTAAATATCGTAAAGTCATGCCTAACTTCTGTGTTTTCCACAAAGACTTAAGTCTATATTACAAATCTCTTAGACTGTTACATGGTAAATATGCCCATCTACTTTGTTCTTTAATAGAAGATTATAACCTAGAGTCGATACCATAGCTACTTTTTTCTTTTTTTTCTTTTCCATGTGCACCTATCCTTATTTTTCTATGTGTAATAGTAATTTGTTTGCGCCTTATTGTTTGTAAATAGCACCTTTCTATGTATGTATGTTTGTTCTTTGTTCAATAAAAAGTAAAAAAATAAAGAATGAGATTGAGTAAGTGGACAAAATATGCAAAAAATATAATAAAGAGTGGGAAAAAGAGTACACTGAAAGAATGGCTCCGACATCAGATGAGAGATGCAAAATATACTAGTCTTTTGATCAGAGCTTAAAATATTTTAAGTTATTCAAAGAATTTAAGCTTTTTCAAATGATTTATTAAATAATGTAAGTTATTCAAAAAATGTATATTAAAAGTGTTTACCATAATGTTGGTGTTATTTATGTATAATGTCATAATAAATGTTTACCTTTATACTGTTTAACAGCAGCCTCGGTTATTTTCCAAAATGTGACGGGTTGCCAGTTGGGCTTATTTTGGGCTTGTTTTCATAGAGCTAGTTGCTTGTTTCTACTGCAAGATTAGCCAACACTGCTGTTCAGATTGGGTAGTAACGGACAAATCCAACAAAAATAGGCTCGTGAACCTGAAAAGTTTGTTCGCAGCAGGAACCAAAGCATAGTGGTTCTTTTTCTGCACAAATCGTAACACTATATGTGGGTGTGTGTAGTTGTATATAGAGGGAGCATGCAATACTAAATAGACTGAATTAATTTTTAAATAACTACATTAGACACATGTTTGTTATATAACAAAGTTATTATAATATTAGCACTCTACAGTTCACTGCAGTATATTTACATAAACAACCAATTTTCTACTACTCTTAACTGTCCTGAGGATGGTCAACAACTAAATATAAACAGATAACTATACTAAAACAAAATGCAGTGGAGGTACAGGTATAAAAACAAATAGGACAATGTAAATAATGTAAAGTCCAAATTATTTAAAGGTAAATTATTTAGCAGAATTTAAGATAATTACTAATAAAAATGATTAAAAACAAATCTAATCATTATAAACTAAGAAGTCGTTTGATTATTTTACCTTAGAATAAGCTATTTATATCTACATTGGTCCCGGGTCGAACACCGTCTGAGGCCGCCATGTTGCGTCGCCATGTTTCTACAGTAGTTCGAAAAGGACAAACAAGAGGCTAGCAAACTGAGAAACCGTTTGTGCTGTAATGATGAATTGGCCACTCAAATTCGATGGCGCTGTAGCTCTGTTTTAATCTTGGCTGACATAAAACAGGAGATGTGCTTCTGGATCCTTGTCGAGCCAGTATCATATTGTGGTTGTTGTTGTTGTTAGTAGAATAATAGATCCTGCTTGAGCTCTTTGCATAACCCCAGTTGTTAGGTGCAGTAGTTATCATCTTCCTGTATTGCGTTACTAATTTAAATGTAAAACGTTTAATAGTTATATGCCCTTTGTGTGCTTTTATACACACATAATTTGATTCATGTTGTGTTTTGTAAACAAACACTTGCAGTTAGTCCATACGCTCTGCCATTTTCTGCTTTCTGTTAACTTCCGCTGTGCAACGTCCTCTGTTGATGACGTATGCTATGACGTGTCTTTGATTTCACTAAAATGGGTGAAAAGAGGGCCGGTTTACTGAAACAAAAGGTGCTTATAAGCACGAACTGAACCGGTTCTTATAGAAAAGACTTATCTTTTCTATAAGACTTATCTTTTCTATGGTTGTAAAACTTCTGACTGAGGCTGTTCTTAGAGTTGTTTCCCCTGTGTTAATATATAGCAGATTGAACTGAGTTCCAAATCATAGTCTTCCTTCAGTTTGCTAAAAGGGTAACAGTAACAAAAACATTTTTTTCAATACTAGTCTTCCGTCACTTTGCTGAGAGGATAACAGTCACTAAAGTCCTACTCTGCACTGCAAAATCCAACAAAAGTTCTCTTTAGTCTGCAATGTTATTACTCACCAAGAAGGATTCAGCCTTTGCCTTCCGCATCACTTCACCAAGTTCTTAAAATCATGTAGAAGGTTCAGTGAGACTGGATCTTTCGATTTCTTCTGAGTTTATTCAAAGAAGACAGGCATAAGTCTGTCACCAATCCAGTCTCGAGAACACATATTCTTTGGGGTTTAAATAGTTACATGGGAGGGCGATCAGGGGGTAGAGTTTTTGAGAGAACACCTGGAGAGAAAGGCGTGAAAGAGCCGCTGAAAGTGGGGATAGTTGAAGCAGTGGGGGTTTGACCAGACCACTTTTCTAATCATATGCAAACAGGAAGAGGCATTATCTAAAGAACCTGAACATTAGCATATGTTCAACAGGAGAAACTTAATCTAATAAGAGAATTTCTTTCACTGTGAAGCTATGAAGTAAAGCTGGAACTATACAACAGTTGAGTGCCTTTTTACATGTGTAATAAAACCAATATTTATTCCTATGGTTTTGATAAATGCAGCCACACATAAAAAGTTGTTTCTCACTGTTTTTGTTCAAATCTTTGTGAAAGTAATGTGCAGCAATATGATTCCAATAGTTCCTAAATCTCTACAGTCTGTGATTTTGATTCCAGTTACCTCAACTTCAATCTATTTCACTCCAAAAATCCTTTAGTAATTAAGAGTAATATACATTTTTGGCATAAACATATTACATACAACTCCCCAGTTTAAAAAAGAGCCATTTTTATTTACAGAATTTCAGGAGAATACCTTTCAAGTACATGAAATATGTTGTAACAGTACACAGTCATATCAGAATATTATGGTCACCCCTGATTTGGAATAAACTCAGCACATGACATCACAGATGCCTCATGAAAGGGTTTGCTGTGGATATAAATATGTGAGCACAACAGTCAGTTGTAGCAGAGTGTCGGATCATTGATGACAGAAGGAAACGTTGACTCTGGCGAGAAGCACAATGCAAATGCCGCATCACAGTGGACCAGTTAACCTCTATAGTACATTACATTACATTGCATTTAGCGGACGTACTGTATTTTAATCATTATTATTTAATTATTATTAATTATAAATATGTATAAAAATACAAACCTGTAATCAGCACTAAACATTACATGGAACATTCTAAAAAAAAATAATTACAATTTCTTTATATGGGAGAAAAAAGGTTGACATTATCTTCATAGTTACATTCTTTTACATTTACGGCATTTAGCAGACGCTTTTATCCAAAGCGACTTACATTTGGGGGTTAGGTGCCTTGCTCAAGGGCACTTCAGTCGTGACCTGCCCAGGGATCAAACCGGCGACCTTCAGGTCACCAGACCACATCCTTAACCACTAGGCCACAGCTGCCCCCAGTCTTTTGAACAGTCACAGTAGCATTTGAAAGTTTGTGAACCATTTAGAATGTTCTATATTTCTGCATAAATATGACCTAAAACTTCATCAGATTTTAATACAAGTCCTAAAAGTAGAGAAAGAGAACCCAATTAAACAAAAGAGACAAAAACATGATACTTGGTCATATATTTAGTGAGGAAAACAATCCAATATGACATATTTGTGAGTGGCAAAAGTTGGTGAAACTCTAGGATTAGCAGTAACTTTGAAGGGGAATTTAGAGTCAGATGTTTTCAATCAATGGGATGACAATCGGGGGTGAGTGGGCATCCTGTTTTATTTAAAGAACAGGGATATATCAATGTCTGCTCTTCACAACATGTTGCTGATGCTCATCAAGCTGGAAAAGGTTACTAAACCATCTCTAAAGAGTCTGGACTCCACTAATCCACAGTCAGACAGACTGTGTACAAATGGAGGAAATTCAAACAGAACTTTTTGGTTTAAATGAAAAGTGTTATGTTTGGAGAAAGGAAAACACTGCATTCCAGCATAAGAACCACATCACATCTTGCCATCATTAATGGAACAATGAATTATATCAGAAAATTCAACGAAAGTGTCAGGACATCTGTCCATGAACTGAGTCTCAAGAGAAGGTGGGTCATACAGCAGAACACTTAGTTGCAGTTATTGCTGTAAAGGTGGGTCACACCAGATACTGAAAGCAAAAGTTCACATACTTTTGTCACTCACAAAATATGTAATTTTGGATCATTTTCCTCAATAAATAAATGACCAAATATAATATTTTGTCTCATTTGTTTAAATGAGTTCTCTTTATCTACTTTTAAGACTTGTGTGAAAATCTGATTGCTTTAGGTCATATTTATAGTGCATAGTTCTCCCATGTCCCTTCACTGGCTTCCTCTAGCTGCTCATATCAGATTCAAATCCTGATGCTCACCTACAAAACAAAAAATGGACCAGCACCTCCCTACCTAATGGCAATGGTCAAGTGTGGACTTGCACCTTGAAACCTTCGAGTTTCCAGTACAGCTCAGCTTGACCCACCATCCTTCAAGACATGTGGAAGACTGGCATCAAGACTCTTCTCTGTCTTCTCACCAAGGTGGTGGAACAAACTCCCACTGACTGTTCAAACAGCAGAGACCCTCACAGTCTTCAAACACAGACTGAAGACCATTTCTTTGTTGAAAGACTTATTGTAATGCTCTTATATTGTGTATAATTGTGTATCTTTCCTTTTCTTTAGGTATTAGTGATGGTTATGTTTTTGATGGTAATGCTACATTCCTGAAAGCCATTGAAAATAAAATGTCACATCACAACCACAAACTTAAATATATTTTTTTAAAGATCTTAAGTGATAGACCAACACAATGCACCACATAATTGTGAACTGGAATGAAAAATGATACATGGTTTTCAAAAATTTAATCAGATAAAAATCTTCAAAGTGTGACCTGCAAAAGTATTCAGACTCAAATTATCCTGTAGTCTGATACCTCTAAACAAAATTCTGTGCTATCAATTGCCGTCAGAAGTCACTTAATTAGTTAATACAGTCCAGCTGTGTGTAACTTAGTCTCAGTATAAATACACCTGTTCTGTGAAGGCCTCAGTGGTTTGTTAGAGAACACTTTTGAATTGAAGTGCAAACCTACCAAGACATGGCTGTCCACCTAAACCGACAGATCGAACAAGATGAGCACTGGTCAGAGAAGCAGAAAAGAGGCCCATGGTCACTCTGGAGAAGCTGCAGAAATCCACAGCTCAGGTGAGAGAATCTGTACACATGACAACTATAAGTCGTGAACTCCACAAATCTGGCCTTTATAGTGGCAAGTGGCAAGTGGCAAGAAGAAAACCATTGTTGAAAGAAAGACATAAGAAGTGCTGTTTGCCAGAAGCCATGTAGGTTTGCAGTTCAATTCACCAGTGTTCTCTTTACAGGACAGGTGTACTTATACTGAGACTAAATTACACACAGCTGGACTCAATTAATTAACTTCTGAAGGCAATTGTTTGCACTGAAATTTGTTTAGGGGTATCAGAGTACAGCGGGCTGTATAGTTTTGTACGTCACACTTTAAAATTTTTAATTTCATTAAAATTTTGAAAACCATGCATCATTTTCATTCCACATTTATGTTGGTCTATCACTTAAATCTTAATAAAATACATTTAAGTTTGTAGTTGTAAGGTGACAAAATGTGAAAAAGTTCAAGGGGTATGTAAACTTTTTGAATAAAACTGTAGGTTTTTCATTTTTGTGAATAAACATATGAAGCTTAAGTCCACTGGGCAGGCTGAAAGACTTTTCACAGAGTAAGCATTTGTGGACTTTCTCATTGGAGTGTAGGGAGTTGTACACTTTTAGGTAAGCTTTGTTGACAAAAGACTTTGCACACATCACACTTGAACACCTTTAGTCCTGAATATCGCTGCTCATGGGCATAAAGGCCTGCTGTGCTGCTGAAGGTTTTCCCGCACACCTTACAGGTGAAAGGATCACTCTCTGAATGAAGTCTCTGGTGTATTTTCAAAGCATAAGTGGACCTGTAACACTTTCCACAGACATCACAGCGCTGAGGGTTCCTTAAAGATGTGTACTCTGCCCACTGCTTTTCTCCCTCTACACCAATGACTGCTCTCCTGTGTGAATATACTGGTGTGTTCTGAGATTACTCTGTTGAACAAAACTCTTCCCACACTCTGTACACCGATACAGTTTCTTTCCTGTGTGAATACGCTGGTGTTGTTTGAGATGACTCTGAAGATTAAAACTTCCCACAGTCTGAACACTGATACGGTTTCTCTCCGGTGTGAATACACTGGTGTTTTAGGAGATAACTTTGACAACCAAAACTCTTTTGTCACTCTGTACACTGATATGGTTTCTCTCCTGTATGAACACGGTGATGTGTTAGGAGATGCCTCAGACTAATAAAATTCTTCCCACACTCTGAACAATAATATTGTTTTTCTCCTGTGTGAATACGCTGGTGTTTTCTGAGACTACTCTGATGAGTAAAACTCTTCCCACACTCTGAACACTGATATGGTTTCTCTCCTGTGTGAATACGCTGGTGTTCTTTGAGATTAATCTGAACAGTAAAACTTTTCCCACACTCTGTACACCAATATGGTTTCTCTCCTGTATGAACATGGTGGTGTGTTAGGAGATGACTCTGAGTAATAAACCTCTTCCCACACTCTGTACAATGATACGGTTTCTCTCCTGTGTGAATACGCTGGTGTCTTCTGAGATTACTCTGAAAAGCAAAAGTCTTCCCACACTCTGTACACTGATACGGTTTCTCTCCTGTGTGAATACGCTGGTGTCTCAGGAGATCACTCTGACGATTAAAACTCTTCCCACACTCTGAACATTGATATGGTTTCTCTCCTGTGTGAATACGCTGGTGTTGTTTGAGATGACTCTGAACAGTAAAACTCTTCCCACACTCTGTACACTGATACGGTTTCTCTCCTGCATGAACATGGTGGTGTGTTAAGAGATGACTCTGAGTAATAAACCTCTTCCCACAGTCTGAGCACTGATACTGTTTCTCTCCTGTGTGAATACGCTGGTGTCTTAGGAGATCACTGTGACGATTAAAACATCTCCCACACTCTGAACATTGATACGGTTTCTCTCCTGTGTGAATATGCTGGTGTTGTTTGAGATTACTCTGATCAGTAAACCTCTTCCCACAGTCTGAGCACTGATACGGTTTCTCTCCTGTGTGAATACGCTGGTGTCTTAGGAGATCACCCTGGCGATTAAAACTCTTCCCACACTCTGAACATTGACATTGTTTTTCTCCTGTGTGAATACGCTGGTGTTTTCTGAGACTACTCTGATGAGTAAAACTCTTCCCACACTCTGAACACTGATATGGTTTCTCTCCTGTGTGAATACGCTGGTGTTCTTTGAGATTAATCTGAACAGTAAAACTTTTCCCACACTCTGTACACCAATATGGTTTCTCTCCTGTATGAACACGGTGGTGTGTTAGGAGATGACTCTGAGTAATAAACCTCTTCCCACACTCTGTACAATGATACGGTTTCTCTCCTGTGTGAATACGCTGGTGTCTTCTGAGACTACTCTGAACAGCAAAAGTCTTCCCACACTCTGTACACTGATACGGTTTCTCTCCTGTGTGAATACGCTGGTGTCTCAGGAGATCACTCTGACGATTAAAACTCTTCCCACACTCTGAACATTGATATGGTTTCTCTCCTGTGTGAATATGCTGGTGTTGTTTGAGATTACTCTGAACAGTAAAACTCTTGCCACACTCTGTACACCTATATGGTTTCTCTCCTGTATGAACATGGTTGTGTGTTAGGAGATGACTCTGAGTAATAAACCTCTTGCCACAGTCTGTGCACTGATACGGTTTCTCTCCTGTGTGAATACGCTGGTGTCTATGGAGATCACTCTTTTGATTAAAACTCTTTCCACACTCTGAACATTGATATTTGTCTTTTATTTTTGTGTTTTCCTCCATTTGTCTGTGAGACATATCACAACTACTTTGGGATGCCATATTCTCTTCTTTTTTCTCTGATTTCAGCATGGTGATGTATTCCTCTTAGTAGTATTTCTTCAGGTCTTTGTGGAAGCTCACACCAGGAACAGAAGGTAACTTTCAACAGTATGTTGTTTACTCCTGTAAGAGAAAAAAGATGAAAAAAAGAAGTAAAATTCTAATAAGGAATAAGATTGAAGTAGATCACTAATTGAGTACAATATATCTAAGATGTTTTAGGCAATTTAACATTAAATATCAGAACCAGAAGTTCTGAAAGCCTTTGTGCTATGAACAATGTAAATTTGATTGTGAAACTATTTGTCCTAATCTTATTTCTGACACAGTAGGTGGTCATTGTGTTTGTTAGTATTAGTTTCTCGAGCTTTATGAATAAATGTCATTATTTTAAAGTCTAATCCACTTCAGACTCTTTCATTACATTTAGAAATAACACGTTGTGGCTTGCTTGCATTGTGCTGGGAGTGGGTTTGGGTAGTGCTGGATGATATGCCCAAAACTTATATCGCGATACATTCCTTTCTTTATTACTGTCGATCCAATATAATTTCATAAATTGATATTTATAATTTAAAGGCCTCAGCTTAGAATCCATAAAATGGAAGTCTGTGCCTATTTACAGTGGATATTAAAATCTACACACCCCTGTTCAAATGCTATGTTTTTGTGATGTAAAAAAAAATTCAGCAAGACAAATATTTTCACTACTTTTTCCACCTTTAATGTGACCTATAACCTATACAATGCAATTGATAAACAAACTGAAACCTTTAAAGCAGAAAAATATAAAATAAAAAATTTAAAATAACCTGGTTGCATAAATATGCACACCCTTAAACTAATACAGTGGTAACCCTACTTACGAGCATCCCTACTAACGAGTATTCCAGGTAATGAGTCGAGATCTCGGAATATTTTTGTTCCAGGTAACGAATAAAATTCGAAGTAACGAGTAGTTTATATTTAATTACTCAGTAAATTTCTTCAAGTATGCCAAACCACTAGGGGCGCTGCGGTCGTAGCATCTCCTAGATGCTAACGTAGAAGAAGTCAGTCAATATCTTTGACTGCTGTCCAGTAAAAGTGCCTGTTGAAAGCAACGCTAAGGTAGCAAAAGGTAGTGAACAAGAAAGTTAGATAAATTTAACTTTTACTTTTCATATGATAAGTGTAACCATGCCATACACGTACACCCGTCCTCCTGTCCTCCTTAGCTGCCAGCCTACATGAGCACCGTCGGTCTCCCTCTCATTAGCAGCCAGCCTACATGAGCACCGTTTGTCTCCCTCTCCTCAGCGGCCAGCCTACATGAGCACCGTTGGTCTCTTTCTCATTAGCGGCCAGCCTACACAAGCGTTGTTATCGTCACGTTTATGTTTTAAAAAACCCATATAAACACATTACTAAGCATATTAAAGTATACTGTATATTGACAGGCTGACCCGGATTAATCAGTTTTACATGTATTCTTATGCGGAAAATGCATCCAGCTAACAAGCATTCCAGCTAACGAGCTCAGCTCCTGCACAGATTAAACTCGTAAGTAGGGTTACCACTGTAGTTTGTTGCAGCACCTTTGGCTTTTATTACAGCACTCAGTCTTTTTGGGTAGGAGCCTATCAGTGTGGCACATCTTGATGTGGCAATATTTGCCCACTCTTCCTTGCAAAACCGCTCCAAATCTGATAGATTGCAAGGGCATCTCCTGTGCACAGCCCTCTTCAGATCACCCCACAGATGTTCGATGTGATTCAGGTCTGGACTCTGGCTGGGCCATTCCAAAGCCTTAATCTTATTCCGGTGAACCCATTCTTTTGTTGATTCAGATGTGTGCTTTGGGTCATTGTCATGCTGAAAGATGAAGTTTCTCTTCATCTTCAGCTTTCTAACAGAAGGCCGAAGGTTTTGTGCCAACACTGACTGGTATTTGGAACTGTTTATAATTCCATCCACCCTGACTAAGGCCCCAGTTCCAGCTGAAGCAAAACAGCACCAAAGCATGATGCTGCCACCACCATGCTTCACTGTAGGTATGGTGTTCTTTTGATGATGAGCAGTGTTGTTTTTTTCACCAAATATACCTTTTGGAATTAGGCCAAGTTAAAAAAAAAAATTGGTGATCATCCTTTTTCACCAAAATTTTGGGTCGGGGGGGAGGTGTTTTTTTTTTTTTTTTTTTTGT
>BRDA01081049.1:0-18435 GCA_036984385.1 Crenuchus spilurus | reverse complement strand
ACATGTAAAACTGATTAATCCATGTCAGCCGGCCAATATACAGTATACTTTAATATGCTAAATAATGTGTTTATATGGGTTTTTTTTTTTTTAATTAACGAGACGACGACGGCGCTCGTGTAGGCTGGCCGCTAAGGAGGACAGGAGGACGGGCGTACATGTATGGCATGGTTACACTTATCATATGAAAAGTAAAAGTTAAATGTATCTAACTTTCTTGTTCACTACCTTTTGCTTTCTTTGCGTTACTTTCACTAGCACTTTCACTTTCACTGGACAGCGGTCAAAGGTAATGACTGACCTCTTCTTCTAGCTAGCATCTAGAGGATGCTACAACCGCAGCGCCCCTAGCGGTTGACATACTTGAACTAATTAATTTACCTGGAACAAAAATATTCCGAGATCTCGACTCGTTACCTGGAATACTCGTTAGTAGGGATGCTCGTAAGTAGGGTTACCACTGTACTTATAAATGTGAATCTGTATGCAAATATTTTAAATATGCACACTTCAAAATGTCATGAATCAGGAGCTTCTCTCAGTCTCATTGGTTAGGAAGAGGTAGGGTTCATGATATCACCCCCAACAGGTTGGCCAGTGCTACTGCAGGTAGTGTGAGCTGATGTGGTGGGTCAGCAGCTCCTTGTTTTAATCCCCTTCTGGAGCTTTTCCACCTATGGAAAGATTGAGTCACCCAACAGAACTCTCAACACACACTCATGTGCATTCAGCATGGAGTTCAACACTGCAACACTAAAATAAATCAGTTAACATTAAATAAAGTATTACTATTCAGTTACGTATCATTCATTTTTCAAACAGTGACCACACACCTTGTTTCTTACAGTTAAGCATTGTACAAATTACGTAACTATATGGTCATGTAAGAATATCATGACCACCTACCTAATAGTAGGAACAACCACGTTTGGCTTGTGACATTGACTGTATTTGGTGATGGAATGTATCCGGAGTATATTGGTCCCCTCTGGCATCGATGGCCCATGACGTGCCACTGTTATGCCTTTGGGAGGCACTCAATATACTAGAAGTCCATTTTCAGTACATCTTTACTACAGCGGCTCTAGAAAATTATGGTAGCAGTGTCTGAGATGCTACCACCCTTCACCTGGTACCCTATTATCACACCCTTTTGGACATCAGTCACATCACGTCCTTTACCCATGATGATGGTTTTACACTCCGGTACAACTGACTGGTGTGCTCACTTATTTATACCTGCAGTAAACCCCGTCATGTAGCATCTGGAGCTCATTCCAGTTCATAAGGTTCTTATATGACTGTGTTCATTGTATTTATTGGATTCAGTACATTGTATCACTACATTATTATGTACAACAACCAGATAATATAAAAAACACATTGTTTATTAAACATAAGCATTGTTTATACGGTGAAAAGTCATATTTCATCAAATGAATTATTTTAATGTTGGTCAGATCTTCTCTAGTTTATTTGAATGTGTTTTCTTTTCTGGGCAAAGTAGCCTGTGACGTTAGATTTAAACAAAGTTGCTGTAGAAACAGTGTATTATTACATTATTATAAAGCTAAGCTGAATGTTTAGTGTCTATGACTGTCTGTAGCCCTGCGTGCTGAGTCAGCCGTGAGTGGCTGATGGTTTGTGGGCATTCTCTCGGGTGCTGGGCTGGCAGTTTGGTGTGACTGTAGATCAGCTGTGAAACAGTCACTTCACCCAGATGTTCACAACTGTTTATAGCTCACATGGTAATGCGTAGTGGAAAGTGTGTGCACACAGAATAGGGGGGGGGGGGGCTGTAGAGGATGTGTTTGTGTGTGTGTGTGTGTGTGTGTTGCAGGGGTGGGGCATGTATGACTCAGTGAATAGTAAGTAAAGGGGAAAAAATGTAAGAGGCTAAATGTCTGTAATCAGTGTGGTATGTGTCTGACTAATAAACGGAATAGAGGTTGGAATGAGATTCTCCATCAATGTCCTCTCTCTCCCCCCAACTTCCAAAAATTAAAAAGGAAAGAAAAAGAAAAAATGAATGAAAGAAAAAGAAAGAACAGGAAAAAAACTGAAAAAGAAGGAAAGAAAGAAAGAAAAAAAAATTCAACAAAAAGAAAGAACAAAAGAAAAGGGAAAAGAAATGAAAAAGTATTAACAAGAAAAAAAGAATTAAACAAAAAGAGAAAGAAATAAAACAAAAGTAAATAAAGACAAATAAATAAAGAAAGAGAGAAGAAAGAATAGTGTTGCTATGTTTATAGTGTGTGGTTGTCTTGTGCACCATGTGACCTCACTATTGTATTACTGTATTTACAGTTCTGTGTAATGTCCATATGAAGAGCACTAGTGGTTATCTAAAGCCTATAATTTTGGGCCATACGTCAATGCTGTGTGTTGGTACACTGTTACGCCACCTACGCCAGGGCTGAGAGGGCACTGACAGTCTGGCTCTGCTGCTCTGTGGTCACTGGTTGGCCTCACAACAAGTCCAGCGTGATTAATCATAGCCGGTGTCCTGAGTTTGCCCAACCATATGCACAGAGGCTGGAACTGGCAGGCAAGACCAAAACCAAATGCACGCAGATAGTCATCCCGTGTCAAATTAGCTTGCAAATGAACATGTCAACATAGAGAGGGTTTACCACAGCAGAAAATATAAACACAGACTTATGCCTGTGTGTGTGTGTGTGTGTGTGTGTGTGTGTGTGTGTGTGTGTGTGTGTGTGTGTGTGTGTGTGTGTGTGTGTATTGCAAAAAACATTTTTACTCACTACATTTTCAAAACAGACTTGTTATTTTAACAAAATTAATGTATTTATTAGTCTATTTAATAATTTCCCTAAATATTATTTCAGTTATGCATTTTAATCAGGCATTTCTATTGAGGGACCTGTGAAACTGGGGAGGGTGGGTGAACCTGTGATTGGCTATTTTCACAGCTTCCAGGCCCTGAAAGCAGCAGAGGTTCACAATTTTTACGCCGAGTTCAGCTACTCTGCAAACACATTCGTGTTTGGGCTCCTTTAAAAATTGACCACGGCCAGAAAATTCTCTTATACACAGTAAATCTGCCAGTGTTAAATCAACACTATTAGAGTTAAATTAACACTGGGAGTGTTACATTTTGACACCCTCAGTGTTAATTTAACTCTAACAGTGTTGATTTAACACTGGCAGATTTACTGTGTAGTAACACCATATGTTGGAGATGTCTTAGGTAAACTAAGTTTAGGGTACGGTTTCTGTCACAGTAGGCTGGAGATTTTTTTGGGACCTGGCAACCCTGGAAACCAGCTTCAAAAGTATGTGCGACTTTTTAGCACAACAGGCCTTGAATCTCAATAGCTTGAAATGAAATATGATATTCTGGGCCTCTTGTTAGATGATTTTTTACCAAGTGGACACTTAAAATATAGCATTACTGTAATATTAACAGGTACAAGGACATCATTGTTCTTAACAATTTTATATTTACACATAAATACAGAGAAGCACAAAACCAGGGTGCGGTCAGCAGTGCCTCATGTACCTGCCTCCTTAAATCCTGTTGTTCATCAGACAAGTCTAAAAAACGCACGAGGCAGGTTTATCTGCCTACTTACCCCCCAAGGTATTTTGACCAAAAAAATTAATCATTTAGACCCTCAGACAGGGGTATAACAAGGGATCTTTAAGACATTTTATAAAAGATGACATGTTAGTGGCCGACATATGGATGTGTGCAGTCTGTGGTCCAGTTCGTTTTTTTTCTCAAAAATGGTTTGAATGGAAAATCCACTTTGAGATGTCAAACAGAGTAATGTTCCTGCTCAGTCGGATCCTGAAAACTGAGAGTGATTGTCTATGAAAAGTCACTTTTGTATGAAACGCTGACCCCCCTTTGACATTCCACAATTATGGTTCAGCCCAAACCCAAAAGACAAAAGCTTTTGAAATATCCAGTTCTAGAGCTGCATCAGAGGCTCTCTGTGTTGAGCACTGACATTTTTCTGATGCCTTCTCCTCTTCCTCCTCAGTCTCCTGTCTCTAAATGTTACCAAGGCCCGGCTTAAGCACCCATAACAAGCTTACGAACTGTTCTGCCTCAGCCATTCCTAAATTATGTTCCTTTTCTATGAATAGAGCTGTTCATTCGAGGGGAAGAAGACAGAAAACAGGAGTGAGAACTGGATTGTGGAAACAATTGTCACACCACCCATCCGGTTCTCTTTCTTTTTTTCTGTCACTTTTAAGAAAACTGTGAAACGGACTTTAGTGTGCTTGGTACCCTATTATCACACCCTTTTTAGGCCCATTGTACAACAGATCCAATGGAATAAAACGTATACTGCAACTTTCATATTCAATCATTAATATTAGGTTTACTATACAGCAAATACTGTGAATTCTGTAAACAAATGTTAATCTAATATGCAAGTTATATTACATGGACAAAAGTATTTGTGCTGCTCATTCATTGTTTCTTTCGTCATCAAGGATATTATTGAGTTCAGTGGCAGACCATGCATTTCACACTTAGGCCTTCAGTAATGCTCCGTCTGAATCAATCTACCCCTCAGAAACTAACTGATGGTTATAAAAACCCTTTAATATGCAGAAATACAGTATAAAGAGCCATTGTATTGCAGACAAATAACTCCTGTAGACTTAATAAATGTCACAGCTACGTGACACACAAACATCAATAAATAATCTCATAAACTGCAATATTATTTAGGAAAATAGCAACATTTTACTCACCAAAAAATCAGATTATTTGTAAACAAAATCCATCCTCCTCTCTTTCCTAAAAAATAGTGCCATTACAGATTATCCATGTGCTTCAGTTCCATCAAGAAGCACTTTCTTATCTCCATCGAAGCTAATGCTAACCAATCTAGACTATCCAAACAACAGGCCTGAATATGGTGACATTGCTACGCCTGATAGAGGGCCCTGGTGACACCAACTCAAAATCTGATTGGTTGAAGCAACAGTTTCATTGACATTTATTTTGTGTTAAGAGAGCCTGCTGAATGAATTGTGAAGGCCTCGACAGTCTTCTTTGACTTTGACCCTGCCTGGCAACAAATGATGGCTGAAATGTGATTGGTTGAATGCTTTATTATGAAAATGCATGTCTGGAAACAGCACAACCATCGGAAAAGCTATAAAAGGAAACGGACAGACCATTTGGAATTATTTAATTAGTATTCATGGACAAAATATTAACATTGTTTTGATGATAATGATTGTTTTGGAGTTTAAATAAACTATAAATGCACTGAAATAATTGAGCAGTACAGCCATGTCTGTACATATTATGACCTTACCTGGTTTGGAATGAACTTGGCCCAGGACAGGACAGATGCCACGTGACAGGATATGCTGTATGTATAAATGAGTGAGCAGACCAGTCAGTTGTAGCACCATCATGGGCAAAGGTCCAAGATGCTGAAGGGTGGTAGCATCCCAGAATCTGCTAACATTGCAGCTAAAGTTGCTGTATTGAAGGTTTACCTTCTTGTACATCAAGTGCCTCCCACTGGCATAACAATGGTGCCCCACAGGCCATTGATGCCAGAGGGGAGCAGTGCCTCCAGCGAATAGTACAGAGCAAACATTGAACTAGTTAATCTCAATCTGTATGAGAGATTGAAACCACACAAATGTACTGACGTTAATTAAACTGAAATACTGTGACAAGTACATGTGAAGTATTTGGTCTGTTTGAGTTGTGAGATTGACCACTGTGCCCCTTTGGTCATCAGCTCAGAGACAGAGTAGTAACAGCTGGGAATGTGAGCTGTGTTATGTGAGTGTAGAGTGAAATAGAATAGCACTGCTGGTGTTACGGCAGATAGCATGCTAGCATTTATTTTGCACAGATTATATTTTATAACGACGTTCATTTCCTGAAGAAAATGCATAAATGCAGCAAGAGCGACTCCAATAAGGGTGCTAGACTGTTTATATGGTATCCCAGTTTTATATTGGTCATCTAGTCCTTCATCAGTAGACACAAGACACTGTGCACAGGATACTGTTGACTAGAGAGTTTTCTCTAATGCACCACCACCGCTTCAGAGTTGCTACAGTGCTGAGAATAACCCACCACAAATAATAGCTGCTTTTTGGAGGTCCTGACCATTGAAGAACAGGAAGGAGGCCAACATGATATGCAGAGAAACAGATGAACTACAGTCTATAATTGTAGAATTACAAAGTGCACCTGTATGCTCAGTGGAGCTGATAATATGGACGAATGTAGATTAATTTGTTAATGCTGTTGTGTTCTCAGTTTTTGTTTTTGCTTTGTAAATGTTGTTGTGATGTGACTGTGGGCCACCGTAGTCATATCTTGTCTCCATGTTGTTTCTCAGTAGGTGGTCATCTTTCATTCTCTCTCAGCCCAGCTTATGGAGCAAATGTGCCGTCCTTTTATCCAAAGACCCCACCAGAGTCCTATTGGATAGAGAGAGAGATGAACAGTAATTTTGAAGCTATGTGAGAAGTGAATAGCCACCAGGAATAGAAAGCAAGCTGAAACACGTGCACTATTGCTCCGTACTGCTCAGCCATGCTAGGGTCCCCATCTAGCATCACAAGCCCCCTCCCTCAGCCTATCAGCTATTCTCCATCTACGGAGTAGAGATGGCCCCTAGGAGAGATGGTCTCATCAGGTTCTTCAGTAGTTTGCCCCTCTATGGTGCTGTATACTGTACCGTGACGTCCTCACTATGGCATCGCCAACTCACGCCTCCCTGTAGTAATACTAATAAAGGGTCTACCAGCTGTTCAGGAGTACAATTTCATAACATTGACAGCCACAGATCATAAACATGTACTATTTAAGCAATAGAAACAACTGTGCACTGCTCAAAGGAGTGTAGTCACATCGAACGGAGCATGTTAGCATCGTGATGACATGATTTCAGACTTCCATAAACAAGGCAAGGTTACATTGATGTTTGGGGCAAACCTTTACAGCAATGGAGGCTTATAAACATCAGTAAGTATAGTACAAGCCGCACATCTAAAGCCAGTTACACTGCACTACGGACTATTTTCTTCTTCAGGGTGTTCCTGAAAATTTTATAGGTATCAACTTAAAAGGTTTGCCCATATAAAATGTGATTTTGGTGGTATACAGCTGCCTACATTTGGCATATAGGAAGTCTAGATTCATACTTTTCAAGTATATATAGCTTCAATCAAAATATTTTTAGAGGAGCTTAAACAAGTAGAAACACTTTTCAGAGCGAGTCAGACAGCTGCACATTTTTTCCCGCCAAATTACGTCATGTCATTCATATGATATGTAATTCTGGACATTCCATTGGTAGAATACTGGCCGTGGAATGTGTAGAATGTGCTAATATGCCCAGCTCTCACCTGAGTGTTCACACCTCTCAAATATTCAGTCTAGGAACCACTGAATGAGTAAAACATGTCCTCACATTAGTTAAGCTTTAGAAATAAAACCACAAACAATTTCCAAAAGCGGTAATAAGCAGTGTGCAGCCAACACCTCCATTTATTCAGTTCAGAGCTCAAAAGTCTTGGCTAGAAATATTTAGAGTGTTTCACAATATATCAGCACATCTGAAAATATATTTTTGGAAAAGTTTAGAGCAAATTTAATCAGAATATAGATTTATGACACTCTTACTGTTTTGACACTGTTGTTGCTGAGTTTGTGCTGAACAAAAGCCTGTGTAACACTTTGGGGGAAAACAAATAGATGGGTGCATTTTGTGAAAAAGTAAAGACCCTCAGGGACTTAATACAGTCTATGCCTTAACATCTCATCAGAGCATAATAGGTGGGCATAATATTTTGATATGACCATGTGAAGGATCGTAACCCTAATAAACATTCATGAAAAAAAAAACAGGCTATTGTGATACGATCATAACAATAAATCAGTGTTACCATGTTTAGAGAGAGGCCAGACTACAGAGGCCTGACCGACAGCTCCTCCAGTGGCGGTAGTGGCAGCTCCTCATGAGATCCACCACTGGGTGGAGCCAGGGCGGAGCTCTGGCTTGCTCAAGCCAATGGCCAGTAGCAGGGTCCAAGCTGGAGAGTAGAATAAGGTGAAAGACTCCATGCTTACATTGGGGAGGCATATTGATCTCCACGTAAACTGGTATGGTATGTGACTTACTGAGAGATGCTTTCCATCCCTAATTACAGCATATATGTAATATGTATGTGCCTTCAGACTGTTCATACAGTTTCAACAGTCTACACATGTTTGAGAATGCAGCAGTAATGGCAACTGACTAGCATGTCCATACTAACATACGGCAGAATTCATTGACTTGGTGTGAAGACCTTGAGGCCTCATTTGACCCCAGCTTTTATGCTGCATAACAAAACGCATTGACCTATAATTCATTATGAGCACCTTCAGTGTGCATGGAAGTTTCTCAGCTGAAGCAAGAGGCTGTCCCATCCATGTCTTTCAAGAAAGAATCTAAAATAGATTTGAAATGGTTGCATAAAACTTCATGAGGATAGTTGGTTTATGTCTCCTTGCCCTGTTTCAGTTAATGCCCTCTGTCTGCAACACAAAGAGGATTCAGCATCCCCCTCTCCAACAAGTCATTTGTGAGGTATTGTCCTGTTTACTGGATCTCCTCCTACTAGCATTGACATCATACCATCATCCCACATATGAGAGAGAGAGAGAGAGACACAGACAGAGAGAGAGAGACAGAGAGACAGAGACAGCGAGAGACAGAGACACACAGAGAGAGAGAGAGAGACAGAGAGAGAGGCAGAGACAGAGAGACAGAGAGAGAGGCAGAGACAGAGAGAGAGACAGACAGAGAGAGAGAGACAGAGACACACAGAGAGAGAGAGAGAGAGAGAGAGAGAGAGAGACAGAGAGAGAGGCAGAGACAGAGACAGAGAGAGAGAGAGAGACAGAGACACACAGAGAGAGAGAGAGAGAGAGAGAGAGAGAGAGAGAGAGAGACAGAGACACACACACAGAGAGAGAGAGAGAGAGACAGAGACACAGAGAGAGAGAGACACAGAGAGAGAGAGACAGACAGAGAGACAGAGAGAGAGAGAGAGATGTAACTTTCTTGGTGAGACCTGTGCCAGAACAAATGTCTGAGGCCAGCCAGTCAGCATTCTGGTAAAGGAAATGTGCGTTTAACATGTTTGTTTCTGTAAATTGTGGGGACGTTACATAGGCTTACTGAAACCTTAAAACATGTCTTCACCTTAAAATTTCATGATGCATGTTGCAGGAACCAGCTTTGTAGTCCCTCAGAAATGTCCCCCAGGCTGTGTGGTCCCCACAACATGGCATAAACCTGGCATGACACACAGACACACAACCAAAGTGTGTGTGTGTGTACACTATACTAGTGAGGACATTCCATTCACTTGTAAAAATAAACCTAACCTTAGCAACCAAAGGTCAATTCTTCTGCTCTTAATGTTTTCAAAATAAATAAACAAAAATAAAAATTGTAATGGTGTCACATTTCTTGTGAGGACCAGCAAAAATGTCCCCACTTTTACACATCTGGGGTGCGTTTCCCAAAATGTTCTTAACGCCAAGCACTTTGTAACCTCGTACTTACGAACATTCTTAAATTACGAATGCTTCCTGAAAGCCTTTGTAACCCACATCGTACTTAAACTCGTTTGTAAATCTACGAGTGGTCTGACCCTCTCGTAACTCACCAAGTTGTTCTTAACTTGAAGTTCACGTGCAGTTCTGTCTGAAAAACGAAAGAGGCCACTGATCATCCTTTGAAAAATGCAACACTCAGCACACGAATTCATGAACATTTAAATTTTCTTTTGAAAGTGTAATTGCGTCACGTAAATTAGAGCCAGCGTCCTTAGTTCAATACTGCACATACATGTACTTAAGTTGAAATTATTGTTTTTACGTAATAAAAAAAACTAAGATTGCTTAAAGTACAATATATTATGTATTGATATACACATATAAATTACATAAATGCAGTGGGGTTTTT
This sequence comes from Crenuchus spilurus, assembly GCA_036984385.1. Lineage (NCBI taxonomy): Eukaryota > Metazoa > Chordata > Actinopteri > Characiformes > Crenuchidae > Crenuchus > Crenuchus spilurus. Next base: position 8,458 of record BRDA01081049.1, on the reverse strand, counting down.
TTACAGTGTAACAGTCGTAGTAGTAAATTAATATATTGTGTCCCAAGCAATGGTTACTCATTAGCCTACTAAGTTTGTCAACTCTTAACCAATCAAATTCACTGAATAATCATGGACACATAACCAAGAGGATTTGCCTATTTATACAGTAGCTACGCTTGGCATGTGATGGACAGCAACTGCAAGTGAAATTTTTTTTTTTGCATGTATGTAGTGTAAATACTTTTTTGATGTTTGGTTTTATAATTATTGTTTACATAATGATACTTTTGTGGCTTATTAATGAAGAAATGTATGCAAATCGTTGGTTCGGTTTTCGACTGGCCGAGCCTGTCTGACGCAGACACGAGGGCGGAGTCAACTAAGTGCTACTTAGGGACTCGTTCGTAAGTTTGGAAGATAAGAAGGCTTTTGGGAAACAGTCAGAAAAATCGCGTTCTTAAAGTTACGTCGTTCTTAAAGTTGTTCGTAAATCGCTAAGTTCAATCACTTTCGGGAAACGCACCCCTGACATGCATTCCTATCATTACGAGGACTTTCAGTCCCCATGAGGTAGCAATACAAGGATATTTTATTTGGAAGTTTAGACTGTAAATCGTTTCCTTAACCTTTAAATTACCTGATCTCCAAGGTATTTATTGGGTCTTGATTTTTTCACTCATAGGCAAATTGTAATGGAAAAGTCAGGTTTCATCTGAACCACTGCAACATTGCTTAGGCCAGGCTTATACTGTGCAATTTCAATGGTCTTTACAAGAAGCTCATCAAGTTAGAACTCTGGCATCACCTTGTGTACTCTAAGTGAAATTTTGTAATAAAGATTCTGAAATGACAGAGCTTTGATCTAAAGAAATGATTACACCAATCAGCTATAACATTAACACCACCTGGTTGAGTCAACACTCATACTGGTGCACTTTGTAGTGTCTACCATTACAGCCTGTAGTCCACCTGTTCAGTTCATTTCTGCTGACTTTGAGACACACATGAATCTTACTGTTGAGTCTCAGTAGCTTGAAGAACTTAATTTTCTGATTTATAAGCCCTGTAACAAGTTCTTGAGGTGGTGAGCTCTGGGGTGGTCTTCTCTTTTCCACCCAACTTACTTGAATGTTTCTTCTTTTCATAAAATAAAAAAAAAAACATTACATGAACGAACTATTGGAGGTGAAACATTGAAAAAGATCTCTCCAACTGAGACGGCACTGACTGTATTTGGGCAGATCCTGGAGCATGCAGATGAGTGTTGTAAATGGAAGTAAAGTGAAAGGGTTGGAAATTTGACCGCAGGCCTGTGGTTTTATTGTCCAGTTGAAACGATCCTGCAGGAGGAAGTCTTGGCTCAATGTGATGTCTTTGGCTCACTGCTCATTCGGCTCCTTTCCGTTTGCCATTTCAGTAAAGCTCTCAGGTTTTCCAGAACCTGGGTTTCCACAGCTAAGAATAACTATCAGTGAATGCTGGTTTGATTTCAATTAGGGAGCTGACTGGAACACATTATGTCGTGACATTTCCAATATGGCTCCATTGATAAATTTAAATGCTTTCACCTTCTGGAGTCGGCTCTCCCACCGGTGGCACGTTAACAAAATTCCCCCAAAACACTTATATAACTCCAAGATTTTATCCTGCAAACAAAATCATACCTCAGAAACCTTGGAGGGTCTGCTTGTCAAATATATTATAGCTTGAATCTTTTTTTTTTTATTCTTGTGAGAGGAGCTTAAATAAGCAGAGACAAATCTGTGAGACAGCTGCGCATATACTTCGGCCAAAAGACAAGCTTTGTCATTCATATGATAATGATAATGACATGGTAATTCCGGACATGCCATTGGTGGGTTCCAGCAGCCTGGAAACTGTGGAACGTGGATTCAACAAAGACCTCTCACCTGAGGTGATCCTGAACGAAAGTTCTCACTAATGTTTTGTAGGCAAAGATGAGAACAGATGGGTGCAGGAACCAACTAGGCCTCACTACACAGGGTAACATGTAAGTAATAAACAGGGGCCCACAAGGCCTCACACTAAAGGGGATAAGTCAAGTAATCACAGACCAAAAAGTTTTTAGTGCAGCAAGCCATTCAGCAAATTAGCAGATTGTACCCGAAAAACGAGTTTCCGTGACCCCTCAAATCCTGATGTAGAACTACTTCTACTGCGGAGGTACACAAGCTTGTTGGGTGTCATTCGGCTCCTGAACTACTTCTTCACTGTAGAAATGTGTTTGAGCTCATGTAGCCATCCACCAAACGTGAGCAGGTCAGATGTCTTCAGCTGAAGTAAACCGAGCAACAGCATCCGGCGTCCTCTTTCAGTCTTCATTTCTGGTAGATTTGGATTTGGTATGTCTCTGCTATATCTCTGAAAGTATAAAAGACAATCGGCTGAAATTTTGTGTGAGGATTTCTTTAACAGTGCTCCTTACAAATATGCAGATAACTCTTTTTTTTTTTGGGGGGGGGATGACTTTGACCGGGTTTTCTTTGTGCTGGGGGAAACAATAAAGAGTGATTGAGAAAGTTCGACAATGGCCATGATAACAGAGGCAGCGTGTCAGTTTTGTGTGTGATGTTGAGGGCTTCAGGAATGCGCTTGGCCTTTGGTTGCTGTTCTGGTAATACCCGAAGCATCTGTGGCATGCGAGGCTAGGCGGGCTTCATTACTTATAAATACACCCACTAGACATGGCCTGAATGCGCTGTGTGCCCTCACCACTGTGTATGTGTGCTTATTTATGGCTAACGAATAAACAAGCCAAATACGTTTGCCACCAAATATCATCAGATAAGCCTGGATGTGTCATTTGGACAAAGCCTTGATTAAGAGTCCTCAATTATTTTCATAGACTCTGGACCAGGTGTGGCCTAAAATTTAGACACATGGGCTCAAGACCAAAAGGTCATCCCCTCTATTGGAAACACCTACCTTGTTGGTCCACCTTGTAGATGTAAAGTCAGAGACAGATCCTCACAGATCCTGCCAGTTGGAGACAGCAGGGGTGGAACTTACACCCTGGACAACTGGATCAGGACCAAACTTGTGGTGGGGAGGAAGGAGGCAAAACCTTAGATTGTAGGCGTGAATGGAGCAAATTGGCAGGCGAGTTCTTCATTTGAGAGAGGATGGCAATCAGTGACTTAATACCAATACTGTGCTGATGGTCCATTTCTGCCTGTTCTTTGATGACTTTGCAAGCTGATCTAATGGATTCATGTGGTTCTGATTAAGACATTAATACTTGGTAACATAGTAGCTGTGTTTAATATTGTCCTGCTATCGTCTCATTAAGCCAGGGCCATTTCTTCATGCTTAGCTGGCCACAGTTACAGTCATAGGCAAATGTTTGGACCCTAATAATTAACAGGCTTGTTGACTTTCAAAGTGATATTTTGAGTTAAATTCAGCAAATTGGTGGAGAAATTGTACTGCTCACATTGGGTTCATGAAGCCCAATTGGAGTTTCTCATATAAAGAAATAAATTATTAATCAATTATTAATTTACATTAAATTAATGTTATTCATCATTAGTTAGTGAGCTATTAATGAAAGTTATTATAAAGTGTTACCCCTGAGTGTTATGTTCTCTGTACATCTGAGCATTTTGTGAGACTTGCTCGAGATCTCTACTAAATGTCATCTTCTCCAGGGAAACAAAAATCTCCTTTGTCTTTGCATCAGTTCTCATTGTTGTTAATGAGAAACTATAGAGATGTAAAAGAGAAAATATGAAGTTGTGAGTAGAGGATGAAAAGCATTTAACCAGGCGTGTCTACAACTGTAAGCAATCTCTGAAAACTTGTAGCTTGTGGGAGGGAAAGGGTTATGAGGGAAACATACAAAGTGTTACTCACTCCATTTCCTCGTTTTATATCTGTTCATCTTGAGGAAAGATGGAAGGAAAGGCAGCGACACACCTCTCTTTTGAGTAAACATTCTTTCCTTCACAACGAAGCTATCCATCATTCAAAAAAATCCCTATTTCTGAATGCCTGTGTGGCTTCTCAGGAAGGAAACTCAAATTCCCCTCCCCGTTTGGGTCACGGCCAGTAGCTGACCAGGGGTGGGGCATGGTTCTCCTCCCTGACAGCAGGACGTAGGGAAACCAAAGTGCAGGAGAGTGATGGGCATTTTCTTTCTGTTGCAGCATAACGGATGTCCTGTCTTATAAAGTCTTCTAGGAAGACTTCTTTCATGCCTGAATATAGCAAAAGTATTGAAGTAATTTTTGTAATGTAGTAAACATCCAAGCATGTTCCAAGATTCAATGTAGACAACATTCTGGAGAAACATTAACACTAAGGAATTGGCCTGGACTGTCAGCATACTGCAGGGGGCGTGTGCGATGCTCTTGGAGAACTAGGGCCATGGCTTAATCCCTTGAATTAAATCACGGCTGACTATGCTCACCTGCTGTGCATCATACTTAAAGCCCTCAATGGAGCCACAAATCCTCCAGTCCCCCATTTTGGTACGCCAGTTTCACATCTGTGTCCGAGCTTTCCCTTAGAGATAGGGTGAGGAGTCCAGACATCCAGGAACGACTCCGAGTACAGCCGCTGCTCCTCCATTTCAAGAAGAGCCATTTGAGGTGGTTCCGGCACCTGGTTAGGATGCCTCCCTGGTGAGGTGTTCAAGGCATGTACAGCTGGATGGAGACCCCGTGGAAGACCCAGGACATGCTGGAGAGATTCTCACTTAGCTGGCCTTGGAATTCTCCCATATGAGCTTGAAGAGGTGACTGGGGAGAGGGATGTCTGGTCTACATTGCTTGGGTTGATACCCTCGTGACTCATATACGGATAAGTGGAAGATGATGGATGGATTTTCTAGTTGCTAGTAACAAAAGACAAAGCCACAAGACAAAAAGTCTAAAGCTAACAGTGTTTAAAATCTCTCCCACTCATACCAGTGCAACACACTAGTACACCACCACCACGTCAATGTCACTGCAGTGCTGACAATGATCCACCACCCAAATATTTTCTTTGAGGGTCCTGACCATTGAAGAACAGGGAAACAGATGAGTCTGTAATTGTAGAAATAAAGTGCACCTGAATGGTCTGTAGAGCCAATATAATAGACAATGAGTGTAGATACAAGGATGTGGTCAAAATATTCTGATATGACAGTAAATTTAAGACGCTTGTAATCTTTGTACATTGTATTACATTGCCAGTTTGAATATAAACAATTATTTTTAATATCAGAACTCGCAGTGACTTGTAGCTGTGATCATCAGCCTTGCTTTTACCATCCATTTCCGTTTTTTTACCTCCACAAACAGATCTCCCAGATCTGGACACCAAGTAGACCAATCCCTTCCAGATCAAGTAGATTATTAAGTGACTCTTCAAAAGCTTTCATAGCTTTGCGATTGGTGAAGGTTTTCTGGTAGATCTGTGCACTAGGACACTAAATACAAAAATCTTTATTTTCCAAATTGAGAATATTCATTCATTCATTCTCACACCTGCTTATTCCTTATCAGGTTCGCGGTTAGTCCCCCACCCCCTCACCGGGCGCAGGGCAGGGCATTACATTAATCAACCAAGCCCAGGACAGGGCGCCAATCCATCGATGGGTGACACACACACACACACATACGTACCTATGGACAATTTAGATTACCCAATTCACCTGATCTCCATGTTTTTGGACTGTGGGAGGAAACCGGAGTCCCCGGAGGAAACCCACGCAGACACGGGGAGAACATGGAAACTCCGCTCAGATGGGGACTCGAACCCAAGACCCCAGCGCTGACAGGCGAACGTGCTAACCACTAAGCCACCGTGCCACCCCAAATTGAGAATCTGTCTTTAAAATCTCTACACCAGACTAAAACTAGAAGAAAATCCTCTTGTCTGGAGGCTTTTGTTTGAGAATGGGCATGGCATCTCCTTTGTTGTTTAGTTTCCCTTCTCCATTCCATAATTATTACTTTTATTACATCACACTTAGTGTATATAGTGCCTTTCTAGATACCCAAGGACGCTTTACAATAAACACACTCCATTTACACACACTGGCGAGAAGCAGCAGTCAGTTGCGCACAGCGTACTCTCAACTGGAACCTGGAGGACTGCACTGAGCAATAGGGGGATCACCCAGGATAGAGTGCCAACCATATCTGGGCATACATACATACAGAGGTGGACAAAATTGTAGGTATCCCTTGGGTAATGAAAAAAAAACCCACAATGGTCACAGAAATAACTTGAATGACAAAAGTAATAATAAATAAAAAGGTTATAAGACCATTTCCAAGCAGCTTGATGTTCCTGTGACTACAGTTGCACATATTATTCAGAAATTTAAGATCGATGGGACTGTAGCCAACCTTCCTGGACGTGGCCGCAGGAGGAAAATTGATGACAAATCAAAGAGACGGATAATACGAATGGTAACAAAAGAGCCCAGAAAAACTTCTAAAGAGATTAAAGGTGAACTTCAAGCTCAAGGAACATCAGTGTCAGATCGTACCATCCGTCATCATTTGAGCCAAAGTGGACTCAATGGGAGATGACCAAGGAGGACACCATTGTTGAAAAATCAGACTGGTATTTGCCAAAATACAGGCTAACCACTAAGACACCGCTAACACTAAGTCACTAATAATTACATAGTTCAATTCCCACCAGAGCTGACTTCAAAGATAACCACACATGCTCTCGCCTTCTCTTATCTGTGGAGGCAGTGATAACATGTAGCATCATATAAAACTGGATGTTCCAGTGTTACCAATATGCAAGATGTTGATGCCTCTGTTATTGTTGTATCTGTGCATTCACACATTTACTTTAAAATATGGTTGGGCAGCTCAATTCTGAGATATCAACACTCCCATCCCTTTTTGAAAATGTTATACAGCAAACTTCAACTGCAATATGGTGGATGTCCATTTTTGAATGAAAATGTTTACACATTTATGAGATTTTGGTGCATTACCTTTGAATCCTTACCCAAAAATTACTCAAGCAATGTTCTGAACTCAAAGCACAAATTACATGAATGCTTGAATGCTTTAATATTATTTTAATCAAGTTATAGTGAAGAAACAAGGTCTAAGGCTATTTAATTCCCATGATAAAATATGGTTACATTGTGCCTTTCTGGCTGAAGAGGATAGTAATGTCCTTATCCTAATGTAGTTATGTCAGTTTCAGAAATGAGGAGATTAAACAGACGTTCCTGCCCTATGTATGGTGGGTGTTAAATTTTCTGCTTTGTAGGTTCATGTACAGTAAGTTTTAAAGTTTTGAATAAAATGTGCTGATACAATATAAAGTGACAATCCTGCACTCAGTCACTTAGGTTTCACACAGAGCACAGTCCATTTCAATTCAACCATATTTTATCAACAACCACTTCCTCACAAGCTCTTCAAACAGGTCTGAGGATATTTCAGACACTCTGATGTAGTCTGACATGGTTATTACACCCATGTAAAATTATTTGTGATGTGAGAGCTAATGTTCAAGATCACCACAGGCGAGAGGTCTTTTTTGAATCCACATACTACAGGTGTTGGAACCCACCAATCAAATGCCTGGAATTGCCATGTCATTATCAAATGAATGAGCACTTTTTGGTAGGGAAATATGTGCAGCCGTTATTTAAGCTTTTCTCACAAATCCAAAAAAAAATTTTTTATATATATATATATATATATATATATATATATATATATATACATTTTTTTTTAAGTAGACCCTTTTGTTTTTAGGATAAAATCTCAGCTAAATTTTGTTAATATACTTCTGGCAGGAGATCTGATGTCCTAGCCCCACCCCTCTAAGTTCACTTTACAGACCAATCATTTAAGCAATCTCGGCCTCACGCTCCACAGTGCTTAAGGTTGTACCGAGCCCCAATGGCACTGTTAATGTATACTCACTGGGACCAGTTCCATGTTCTACCCATTACAACCATAAGAGGAAATATGTAAATATTACATTCCTAACCAAAAATCCACATTAGCATTCCCAGTGACTAAGACTAACTCACCATACTGGCACTGTAAATGCATGCTCATTACCACCAGTTCTACATGGACTCTACACACTACATCAACAACTGTACAGACACTAACCATAAATTTACACTGACCTTCCCAGTGTCTAAAGTAAAAATCTATACACTTGAGAATCACACTGTTTTGAGATACTGTAGTGATTCTCAAAAGTGTGATTATAAATAACGTTTAAAAAAGAAACTAAAAATATTGGGATTTTTAATTAATATTTTACATGGAAAGATTGGTTGCAGACAATGGTAAACCCCCAACTATTTTCAGCCATTAGACTCTTCTACTCCAACAGGAACAAGTAGAGTAAGGGTACACCACTGACCGTTTTCCTAAAATTTGATTTAAAAAATATATTGACGGGCTTGCAGTATCATGAAATATTGAACTATAAGCCCTGCTCTCATTATATATATATATATATATATATA
>BRDA01081046.1:6384-17556 GCA_036984385.1 Crenuchus spilurus | reverse complement strand
CGCAATATAGGGCCCAGTGTCAGAAAGCTGGGTTTGCATCCTAGGTCATGGGTCTTCCAGCAGGACAATGACCCCAAACATACTTCAAAAAGCACGCAGGATGGATGGAAACAAAGCGCTGGAGAGTTCTAAAGTGGCCAGCAATGAGTCCGGATCTAAAATCCCATTGAACACCTGTGGAAAGATCTTAAAATTGCTGTTGGGAGAAGGCACCCTTCAAATATGAGAGACTTGGAGCAGTTTGCAGAAGAAGAGTGGTCCAAAATTCCAGCTGAGAGGTGTAAGAAGCTTGTTAATGGTTATAGGAAGCGACTGATTTCAGTTATTTTTTCTAAAGGGTATGCAACCAAATATTAAGTTGAGGGTGCCAATAATTTTGTCCGGCCCATTTTTGGAGTTTTGTGTGAAATTATGTCAAATTTGCCTTTTTTCCTCTGTTTTTTGTGTTGTTCCAATAAACACAAAGGAAACAAACATGTGTATAACAAAACGTGTAATTGCAATAATTTTCTGGGAGAAATACATAATTTTCTGGAAAAAATTCAGGGGTGCCAACACTTTCAGCCATGACTGTATGTCACTGCATTATGGTTTTGACCAGAGACGTCACAGATGCCACATGGCAGGGTTTGCTGAACACCAGTCAGTTGTAACAGAGTGTAAAACCATCATCATGGTCAAAGGACATGATGTGACTGATGTCCAAAAGGGCATGATAATAGAGTACCAGGTGAAGCATGGTGGTGGAAGCATCTCAGAAATTACTAACTTTGTAAGATGTTCTAGAGCCGCCATAGTGAAGGTGCACTGAGAATGGACTTCTCGTATATTGAGCACCTCCCTACCAGATTGTTCAGAACATCCTTGTTTCTCAGTGGTGCAGCAAAATGAAATAATCTAGGACATTTTTTAAAAGTTTTATAAAAATTCTAACTACAAAGAATTCCTCATATTTGTTCTAGCACAGGCAAATAATTTGACTTCGGGAACAGTTATACATTTGTGTTATTATTATTAATGTTACATTTATATAGCACCTTTCTTGATACCCAAGGATGCTTTACAATCAACACACTCCATTTACACACACTCAACCACACAAACTAGCAAGAAACGGCAGCCAGTTGCGCACAGTGTACTTTCAACTGAAAGCAACCATCCACCTGAAGGACTGCATCGAGCACTAGAGGGATCACCCAGGACAGAGTGTCAATCATATCTGAGCAAACATACATACACTCATTCATACACACACCGGGGTAATTTTTTTTTAGAATAGCTAACCTGATCTCCATGTTTTTGGACTGTGGGAGGAAACCGGAGTCCCCAGAGGAAATCCACGCAGACATGGAAACTCCGATTAGATGGGGACTCGAACTCAAGACCGAAGACCAAGACCTCAAAATAAATCAATTGGGAACATGACATAATCCTAATGCAGCTCATCAGGGTCATGAGAAGGTTTTTGTTAAACAAAAGAGAAGAGAACAGAGGACGTGTGAAGAAAGCGGCACAGCTCAAATTACTCACATTACTACAGAACATCATTTCACTCTCCTGTCCTCTACATGTCATCTCCATACACATGTCCTTCAAAAGCTATTATCCAAATGGACTAAACCAGAGCAGGGTGCTATGGAGGGGAGAGGAACCTGCACAAATGTCAGTGCTGGTACATTAAACACTGTCAGAGAGAAAGCTTTTAAGAGGCAAATTATGTTCCAGTGTTACTACCACCTGGCATTGAAGAGAATCTGTAATAAATGACATTAGACAAGTCAAAATCAGATATTCTTATAAAGGAGCTCCACCAGCTAGCAAGAACCACCAGCAAGTCAGAACCTCAGCTACAGCTGTGATCACAACTCCACACCATGCCATAACCTCACCCACAATTGTGACCATAACTCCACCCACAGTCCATAACCCCATCTACAACTCTGACATGACTCCACCCACAGTCCATAACCCCATCTACAACTCTGACATAACTCCACCCACTGTCCATAACCCCATCTACAACTCTGACATGACTCCACCCACAGTCCATAACCCCATCTACAACTCTGACATAACTCCACCCACAGTCCATAACCCCATCTATAACTCTGACATAACTCCACCCACAGTCCATAACCCCATCTACAACTCTGACATGACTCCACCCACAGTCCATAACCCCATCTACAACTCTGACATAACTCCACCCACAGTCCATAACCCCATCTACAACTCTGACATAACTCCACCCACTGTCCATAACTCCACCCACAACTGTGACCACAACCCCACCCACACTCCACAACCCCACCCACAGCTGTGACCATAACCCCACCCACAACTATGAAATAGTTACACCCACAGCCATGAGATAACCCTACCCACAGCAATGTGTCATCACATTCAAATCCATTACCATAACTTTAGCCACAACCATGACCTTAACCCCACACACAACCATGACCATAATCCCATAATTTAGAATTATCACCATATTATCACCATGATCATAACCACACCTGTAGTTATGTCCATAGATGCTCAGAGCTGCCCATTCACCATAATCAAGTTTCATGAGTTATCAGTAATATTGGACAATACCCTGTCTAGCCCTGCTCAGATATGCCACTGCAAACTAAAGTACAACCAAAACTAACAGGCTTGTTTAATTACAAATTGAAAATAAATCACATTATCTATGTCAGGAAGGAAAAACAAAAGCTCTTGTTAGTTTTGCCCTTCCTTCCAATGTATGAGATGTACAGCTTCATGAAAAGAGTAGGAGGCTGATATGTCAAAAGAGGAACATACCACACAGCTGCTGCAATCATGTTGCCAACTCCCACCCTCTCTCTTTCACTCTGTAACAGTACAGCCCTGATACATCGAGCACAATCCCACAGGAAGACCAGAGTGTTTTCATATCACTTCAATCACACAGCATGTCAAAGCAAACCTACAGCACAGTCCATCCTACTGCAACACCAATAACAACAGGAAGTAGCATCACCTGGACTAGTCAGAAACCCTGTGGAACCAAATGTCTCAGTCTGTTATTTTCTTCTAGAACAGAAGGCAACAGACCGAAAGCATCAATGACTTCATCCATTAAGCATATAACTAAACATACGCACTCTTATCAATCCTGCTGTGAAATTGTGCTGACGTCAGCGAGAAACTCCTGAGCTGGTGTTGCTGTTTGTTTGAGAAAGCCCATTTCATTTCATTACAAATTAGTTTGGCACATTTTAAGATCTTAAGATTAATAGTTCACTGACTATTGTGATGAAAAGTCTCTGTAAATGTACAGTAAAATACTGGCAGCAGAGATACCAGCATTTTACAGTGCATCTACTGTTATTTATTTTAACAGTATTTTCTGATTGTGTTGTTCAGTTTCAACAGTTCCACCCTCCTTTGTGGCCAATGGCAGAATATTGTCGTAGTTTATTTAAAGTCCTTAATAATAAAGCCTTGCTATTTATAATATTACAACATTTTACCAAAATAGTACCTGTTGTAATTTGGCTGTATTTTTACAATATTTTACAGTGTATGTTATTGTAAAGATTGCCATGGTCTGGTGGTTAGGATCTGGTCTTATTATTGGAAGGTTGTGGTTCGATCCCCAGGCAGGTCATGACTGAAGTGCTCTTGAGCAAGTCACCTAACCCCCAACTGCTCCCCCGGCACCGTGATAGGGCTGCCCACCGCTTCAGGCACATGTTCTCACAGCCTAGTGTGTTCACTAGTGTGTGTGTTTCACTGCACGGATGTGTTACATGCAGAAGTCAAATTCCATTGTACATCTTACATTTGCACTATCTCTTTTGGTGTATTTGTAATGAAATAAGTAGTTACCACTTTCAAATGGAGTAAAAAGAAGAAAGTGAAGAGAAATAAAGTTACGAGGTATTGGTTTGACAGTAATAATTATTAATATGTAAATAAAGTTATAAACTGCAGAATTAGTACATATTAGAGCACTCTCAGTTTAGACAGATGATGTATTTGATCTGACTTTCTGAGACATTCTGTATTTAATGTCTGAATTTGTCCATTAGGATTAACACTATCTGTACATGTGTGAAATCCTTTGATGTTCAGAGTTTTTAAGTTTGTGGACACAGGCTCAATCAGCATTTCTTACTTACTTGCTTGTAGTTACATTTCTGCTGTGCTTTTCTAGACACCCCAAGCTATTTAGAGACATTAGAGAATCACCTCAACCAGCACCAACGGACAGCATCCACCTGCAGCTGATCTGCGCCAGAACTCTCAGCACACATTAGCTATTAGACAGAGAGGTGAGGAGAGACTGAGCCAGTTTATGAAGATGGAGATGATTAGGAGTGAGCAGGACATCAGAATAACAGCCTCTACTCTTTTAGAGGAAATGACCAGGGAGCTTTTTCTGAGGACCTTTCAGTTTCATCTGAGATATTTAAACAGGACAGTGTCCTCATCACTGCACTGTGGCTTTGGAATCCAGGAATAGTGCCCCCTGTTGTCCACCAACATCCACAAAAGAGGTCTACCATCCAAGTACTGACCCGAAACAGACCTGCTTAGCTTCAGTGGGTTTAGCTGCTGTGAAAACATGGCCAGCCATAAAGAGTTCGTCCCTCTTTGATGCAGTAACAGTCTCTGCTATTCTGGGAAGGCTTTTTATTAGGTGGCGGAAAATTGCTGTGAGGATCTGATTGTATTCAGTCATGAGAAAGTTAGCGAGTGTAGGTATTGGTGTTGGGAGTATTCACTCTGGACCACATGCATTATTCCCACTGATCCCAAAAGTCGAGCCACTCGAAACCATCCTATTAGCAATGATTACACATTTTATATGTGTAATGGAGCACTTGTGTCAGTAATGGGTGAACCATAATGCAGGTGCAATCATTAATTACAACAAATCAGAAAAAGTTGGAACAGTATATAAACGGCTTTAATTACATTTACTTTGACTTTTATTTAATTGCAGACAGCAGGAACTCAATGTATTTTATGTTTTGTCTGGTTATCTTCATGTTATTGGTTAAATCGATCCACATATCCATTCCTAAAATTCAGGCTTGCAACTCATTCCAAAAAATGTTGGGACAGTAAAGTATTTACCACTTCTCACAACACTTAAAAGCCATGTTGGCACCAAGAACACCAAGTAAGAAAGTGTTTCAGGTGTTATTTTGTCCCATTTTCCCTGTAAACATGTCTTAAGATGTGCAACAATACTAGGTTGTTTCAAAATTTTGCAGGCAGATCAGTCCAGTACCCATATCCTCTTCTTCCACAGATAGCCATTAAAGATCACGGGTGTTCAGATTAGGCTTGTGCCTAACCATTTACACACTGAAATTCCTTGAACAGTTAAATGATATTATGCACTGTAGAGGGAGAAATATTCAAATTCATTCCAACATTCTTTGAGGAACACTGTTGTTAAACATTTCAATAATGTTCTCACACAATTGTTGACAAACTAGAGATCATCTGCCCATCCTTGTTCCTCAGAGTTCTGTATTCTGTCATGCTTACTGCTTTTGAACCAAATTGTGATTAAAATCATGTTTGAAATCACAGTTTACCCTCATTACTAACGCTAAAGTGCCCTTGTCTCAACTTTTTTGGAATGTGTTGCAGACCTGAAATACAGGAATGGATGTGTTGGCCAGACAAAACCTTAAATATGTTGGGTTCATACTGTCTGTAATGAAAAAAAGTCACAGTAAATATAAGAAACTGCATTTTTTAGAAACACATATTTGCATTTTCTGGAAAGTGTATATATCAGTCTGAGCATGTGTCTCAGAAATGCTGGGTTTAGATCACTCAACAAATACTTCATCTGTGACCCTCAACTGCTCTCTCTCTCTCTCTCTCTCTCTCTCTCTCTCTCTCTCTCTCCTCTCTCTCTTTCTCTCTCTCTCTCTCTTTCTTCCTTTCTCTCTCTCTCTCTTTCTCTCTCTCTCTCTCTCTCTCTCTCTCTCTCTCTCTCTCTCTTTCTCTCTCTCTCTCTTTCCTTCTTTCTCTCTCTCTCTCTCTCTCTCTCTCTCTCTTTCTTTCTCTCTCTCTCTCTCTCTCGCTCAGCCTCCAGGCGTAGCAATGCAATCTCCTTTCCCCTCTTTGATTATGGAGTGCATGACACGATCTCATCCAGTCCCATCTCACACGCTGACAGCTCGGCTAGCTGTGCCATTTACCACTAAGTGGCCTCGCCGTCCCATCCCACAGACATTTTCATGGCTAACTCTCATTAGGCGGCTTGAGGGGGGCCTGCAGGCGGCGTGCTGGGGGGCTAATCTCAGTGCCCAGATTAAATTTCACCTTTGATAGTCCAGCGCATCGCTCATTCAGCCTGCGGGGATTACTGGCTGAAAGGAGCGGGATTTTAGTTCAAACGTGACATCCAACCAATCCATGCACATTTTCATGTGGGTGATGAGTCAGAGGCAAATACACACGTCACCGAAAGTATAGCTCACAAAAAGCATGTGAAGTGCTTATTACATAGCCTGAGAGAATGTGCCCACACTGGCTAATGCCCACGAAATGACATGCCAGTACGGACTACGAGAGAAATTAGTATGCATTCATGTGAATTGGTTTATAGTTATTTCTTACCATATAATTCCTGTAATTCACATTTTCCATACTTTCCTTCACTGTTTACTATGATTTCCAAACCATAGCATATGGATGTTAATATGAAAACTTTATTTTATATTCATTACACATAAAGCGACATAGTTCAAGCCATTCTGTTTTAATGTTGATCCATATGGCATATAGCTTATGAGTTGGTTAACCAATCAAACACAGTCAGCAGTAGTGTTCACACTGTGGGCAGCTTCTGGAAAAGGAAATGAGCATCTCCGTAAAGCTGGTCAGCAGATGGAAGCATGAAGTG
Source organism: Crenuchus spilurus (assembly GCA_036984385.1). NCBI lineage: Eukaryota > Metazoa > Chordata > Actinopteri > Characiformes > Crenuchidae > Crenuchus > Crenuchus spilurus. The sequence goes on along the minus strand of BRDA01081046.1, from coordinate 10,649 downwards.
CTCTAAAATCTCCTGGTAGATGACTGTGTTGACTTTGGACTTGATAAAACACAATAGACCAACACCAGCACCTCAAACCATCACAGACTGCAGAAACTGCACACTGGACTTCAGACACTTGTATTCTGTCTCTCTCCACTCTTCCTCCAGACTCTAGGAGCTGATTTACAAATGAAACACAAAACTGACTTTCATCTGAAAAGAGGACTTTGGAGCTCTGAGTAACAGTCCAGTTCTTTTTCTCTTTAGTGCAGGTAACACACTTCTGATGTTGTCTCTGCTTCAGGAGTGTTGATATTAGGAATGTGACAGTTGTGGCCTGTATTTATAATACATTTGAGATTCTGGATTTCTGATTTTCATGAGATATAAGCCATACTGATCAACATTAAAACAAAAAGGCTTCGGTGTTCTTTCAGTGTTGATATGACTTCATATGAGTTGAATGTTACACTCAGTAGTGCTGCTCATAATTAACAGTTTGGTGAATTTAACACTCCTGGTGTTGTTTTACATCCATAATTAACATCAACACCAGACTCCAGACATCACTGACTGTCAATCCTCCATTAAAGAGAATTAACACTGCACTGTTCCCAAATATGATTTTCCTGTACCAGCAAATATTTTAATAATCAATAAATCAATGATGTATTAATACTGATATTACTAATAAGTCCTACACTTCATTCTTTTCAGTTTGGTCCAAACTAAAGTAGGAGGTGTGAAAGGGGCCACAAACCATGGTCTGGACCAAAGGAGCAAAATTTTGTCACTGAACCATGGTTCGGTTCATGTGTGGTGTGAAAACACTTTTCTAGAAGGTTCGGACTTTTGGACCAATTACAGGAAGTTGATGCAGGTGTTCAACAATAATTAACAACAACAACAGAAGTAAAATAACCGGAACAGCAGCAAAAATGAGCTGTGGTAGCACATGGAGCTACAAGTATACCAAATGTTTAATATAACTTTGGTCTGATGAACAAAAAGTCAGATTGAAAAATGCACAAAATACAGAAACGTGCAGCTTAATTACTGAGAGGAAGAGAGAGGAAGGACATGAGAGGATGACAGAGTAAACTAAACTAAAGAAACTGCGGAAGCGGTATATAAACATATATAAAAGAAGTATATTAAGCGTCAGACACACGTCCTACTACAAACCAATCAGTGTCGAGTGTAGGATGATACACCCCACATAAGTGACGACGACAGCGCGTGGGCGTGTCACAATAAAAGTCTGGTGCGCTGACAAAAATGCAGTGTGAAAACAAACCTAACCAGACCTAATATACACTAAGTAACAAACACACAAACCTTGGTTCAAACTTTCAGGTGTGAAAGCACCCTAAGCTTACATTATTCCCAAAGCAGCACATATTTAAGCTAAATTACATAATGGAAAAACACCACACTGTAATAACACATTCTACAAAGCTCTGTGATCTCTTTGGTCAGACAGATGTCCTATGGCAGGGTCAGCCTCACAAGAGAGAGGGAGAGAAAGAGGGAGAGGAACAGAGAGAGTGAAAGAGAGAGGTAGAGAGAGAGAGAGAGTGAAGGTGAGGCAGAGAGAAAGGAAGAGAGTGAAAAATGATGGGGAGAGAGAGCTAGCGGTAGAAAGAGAGAAGAGAGAGAGAGGAGGGAAAGAATGAAAAAGGAGGAGGAGAGAAAAGATGGACAGGGAGAGGGAGTGACAGAAAAAAGAGGTGCAGAGACAGAAAGGAGGAGATTTTGGATTTTGAAGTCCGGTGTGTTCTCCAGCAGCTTTGCTGTGTCTGATCTACTCATACCAGCGCACACACACTAACACACCAATGTCAATGAGAAAGTACTTTGTACTTGTACATGTTAAATGGAGCTGATGTGGTCATGGTTATGTTGTGGATAATCGGCCGATGCCAGTATGCCAGTAAAGCCCTCTGAATGAATTGAATTGTGAGAGAGTGAGGACGAGAGACAAGTTTAATCTGCAATTCACTGACAGAGAATTACCACACAAAACTCCCAAAATAAGACTTTTATCCAGTCCCCTAAACACACACACACACACACACAATCATAATAATGACTGCTGCCATGCTCTGGTGTACTGAGCACCAGTCCTTCACCCAGAGGAAACATTAGGGCGTGAGGCTGATTCACGCACAGTATTCCTTTTCATCTGAAATGAAAGAACAAAGAGGACAGTTCCTGCGAGGCTACTCTGCGTGAGAACTGATCATGATGCTGCTGAAAAGAGCCGGATAAAGCACTAAAGGATAAAGGCTCTCAGAAAACGCGCAAACAAAAAGGGCTAATACATGCAGCTTCCTGGAGCAAAATGCCACCGTGAGCAAGAACAAGTGAAATATTACAATTCTGTCAGATGATGAACACGGTCAGAGAGTTCATTATGGATGTTGGTGGTTGCCATCCTTCATACACCCTTATCGCACTCCTCCAAATATTAGAAGGGACTGACTCTCCAGCATCCTTATCAGCCCGAGACAAAAGTGGAGGGCAGCTTCACATCGGTATTACTACTGTAATTACAAGCTAGTGTACTGCAAACCAGACGTCATCTCAAGTTGACCAGTGGACACTCAGACAAACGCAAAAGTGCTTCAACACAGGACAAATATGACTATCTGAAAGCCAGTCTGCTGTAATCCAGACACTCCTGCGTTAGTGTGTTTATTTCAGTGGTCTAAATAAGTGTTTGAAAACTTTGTGGGGTTTACTCTGCTTATTATTCAGAGGTGTCTGGAGAAAGAAAGTAAATACAAAGGTCCTCTGTTCTGAACTGGTGTATACACAGTAAATCTGCCAGTGTAAAATTAACACTATTAGAGTTAAATTAACACTGAGAGTGTTACATTTTAACACCCTCAGTGTTAATTTAACTCTAATAGTGTTGATTTAACACTGGCAGATTTACTGTGTACGTCTATGTAATCTTACATAGAGCATCTTCAGAGATGTGAGCTGAACTGAGCATTATACCAAATTAAACTTACACCAGCCGAAAGCTGAGTTTACTTAAGAGCACGTTTTGAAAATGACTGAGCAGAAGAGAACTCATATTGAAAATTTACAACTACATTCTTACTGTCAACATGCTAAACCAGTCTTTTCTCACTATTTGTTTATGTGCAAGATATTTGGCTCTGGAATACTTCATCACTATAGACATGCATAAAAATCTGAATATTGTGATAATAATTTTGTCATAACTGAATTCAATATAAAATATATTTTATTTTCATTACATGTAAAGTAATGTGACCCTGCCATGTCTGTCTCTGGCACGTGTGTTCCATGTGCTTTTGAGTGCCATGTGCTCTTGTTTACGTTTGTTTCATGTCAAGTCCCTGCCCTGGTCTTGTCATCATGCCCTTGTTATAGTCAGCACCTGTCTTCTCTTAGCTCAAAGCCCTTTCCAAGTGATTACGTTTGCTTTAAAAACCCTTCCCAGTGTTTCAGTCGTTGTCTGTCATTAAACATCGCACATGGTGTATTTATGTCTTCCCAATATTAAATCTTCAGGCCATGTTTGTCTCGTTTTCATAGCCATAGTGTTTTGTTTTCTTGTAAATTAAAGTCTTGTTTTGGAATCCCATAATCAGTGTAACACACAAACACCACAGTGTAGCATATAATCATCTCTGTAAAATACAGTCACCATATTTCAACAGAATCATCACTGTAACACAATAGCCACACTGTAACATACATTCATCACATGGCAACAGTCATCACTGTAACACACAAACACCACACTGTAACAGTCATCACTGTAACCACTACATTAGTTTACAGTCTTCACTGTAAAAGTCACTGCAATGTAGCATACAGTCATCTCTGTAACTCACAGTCACCTCATTTGAATTTACAACTTCATCACTCCCTAGCCATACAGTAATGGGGGCAGGTGATAATATCAAAATACTCTTAATAGCCTTGCAGCTAACCAACAGGAGAGAATGATTCTACCTGCTGTGTTAAATCAGAGCAAACCATTAGACTGATATTACAGCCAATAGAAAATTATTCCTTTTGTCAACGTCCACAGTAGGTAGACTCCCTACGCTAATGTTTGGAGCGGAGTGTTTGAATGACTGTCTAAAACACGTCGTCTAAAATACTTTACTCTTTGCGGAGTATTTCTTTTCCTGTTAGACAAAAGAAAAGTATCGGGTCACCGACATTATAGTCAGATTACCAAACGAGACTAAATTGTGTCGTCCATCTTAGTAAGAGAGGACAACCAATCGACGTTC
>BRDA01081034.1:0-11333 GCA_036984385.1 Crenuchus spilurus | reverse complement strand
TGATTGTCCCTGCCCGGTCGCTGCGCTCCTCCACTGAATGTCGCTTTGCTTTGCCTAACATTCACACAAAGCAATCCAGACTGTTCTCCTCAGTAGTTCCCAGATGGTGGAACAAGCTGCCTACCACCACTAGAGCAGAGGTGTCCCTCACTGGGTTCAAGAAACTCCTAAAAACCGAGCTCTTCAAAGAGCACCTGCTCTAGTGATCCCAAATACTTCCCATGAGTACTGATATGCACTCAGCATTCGATATCCAAATGTTAATTCTAGTATACTTGTACTAGTAAATACTAGTACAACTCTAGTATTATTTTTTCGCATCTGTACTTTCCCACTATTGTAAGTCGCTTTGGATAAAAGCGTCCGCTAAATGCAATGTAATTTAATGTAATGATTAAATCTGCTCTAAACTTAGACGTTCAAAAATGCAGTCATAATGCAGTCAAAATTTTTCACAGTAGAGGCCTTAATAAAGCCAGATATATAATTTTCATAAAAATTATTCCTAAATTGTTTAACTCTTAATTTAATGAAAGTAGCATTTTTTGAACTAGTCCCCAAACTTTTGACCAATAATGTCAAACTTGATATTTTCACAATCTATTGAGTCTCTACATAAATTATTATCAAGACTTTTTATCACTTTAATGATTTACTCAACTAAGCAATCATGACCGGCCTGCTTTATACAAGCCATGGTTTTAATGAAATGGCTGTAACTCATGTTGCTTTATCTGATTGTAAAATCAAACTAAAGACTTCATGTAGGCCACAAATTCAAACAATATTTGGCAAGTTTGGTTATGTCCGGCCTTTATAGGTTGATACAATAACAAAAAAATATTGTGCTTATGCATCTGACAGTGGTGTCACCAATGATCTATATTACTGGATAGGACACTGCCTATTCACTAGCATTGAGGCCGGCACGACGTCATGGAGTGGAAGTGTTGTGTGGAAGTGAAGCTTGTAAACAATGGCACATGACCAGCACTGCTGCCTTCTCAAAGCTCTAACTTCGCTAATAATTTATCAAAGTATTAAAATGGTTAATGACATGTTAGGCTACTATCGGCTCTCGCATCTGTCGTAGCTGACATTTTCTCTAGGCCTTACTGCTTGCATGACTTCTAATGGCTGTAAAATCGTTAATTATTATCCGATTTTCAAAATGTAAGTTATTTACAAAGAACACAAAGAATTAAATTGTGTAATGCTGCTATCGCATGGCCATTGACATAAATATAGCCGTTTTCTTGCCTTGCTGATACTAGCTAGTGACCGATGGCTCTACACAAATTATCCATTTTTTCAACCTGTCGACTGTCCTAATCCAAAGTAAAGAACACGGAGACCTCCGTAAATAAAATGTAGAATGTAAATGTAGAAATATTCAATGCTATCATCTGAGTTAATTTAATGTTACAGTATTGAAATACTTGATTTTGTTGTTAGTGTTATTGTTCCAGCTAAAAGGCACCAGTTTTTTAATGTTTAAGTTAATTTATTAACATTCATACAATTCTACATGTTTTCACACCTTTAAGTTATACCTGACTACTTGTATTCAAGCCAATTAATGTCTTTGTGAAGAGAAATATATAAGAAATAGCAAGACTTCCATCTGTACAATAATACATTATAGACATTATTTTTGACCAAGGTTGTATACAAGACTTTATAAGACTTTGCAAGCATTTACAGGAACCCTGTAGTAGGTACTGATCTATACATAATACAGCATCAATACATGTATGTGGGTATGTCTTTACTCTCCTTGAAAGAGAACTAATTTGTTCAACTTTTGTCTGATCTTTTTACCTAATAAATCATTTTAAAATGAATACATACTTGTGGAATGTGATCCCCTGGTCTCTGCTGACAGAATTCTGATAAGTAAAACACAAAACATTGCAGCCCTTTCATTGTTTGTAAACGCTGGCGTCCTTCCGATCTTGCCCTGCTTCCACACAACATGGAGGCTCCTTGCCGGCGTGTTCAAAAGTCACGTGTGTCCTATCCAGTAATATAGATCATTGGTTGTCACACTCTCACACAAACACCCATACACACACACACTTTCATACAGAAGCATATTATCAGATAGACCCATGTTCACATATACACATACACAAGCAAACACTAACACAGTCACAGTCATGTCAAACATAACATTTGTTTTCTTTATGTATGTGTTGAGTATGTAGCTAAATAATTGTCATTAATTTCATAACTAGTTTCATGAAATGAACAGAATGGTTTATGCAAGCCATGGTTTTAATAAATTGGCTGTAACGCATTGCTTTGACTGACTCTAAAATGAAACTAAACACTTAATGTAGGACACAAGTTCAAACAATTCTTTGCAAAATTGGTCACTTTTGGTCTTTATAGGGTGATACAATAGTAAAAACTTGGTGCTTATGCATGTGACAGTGGAACATATTAAGGTGGTCACATTAGCACGTCCTGATATTGCCAAGTGAGGCTTGGTCCTGGGTCAACATGGGAGGAGCTTAAACTAAACTTGTTCAACCAATAGGCTTTGCTGCCCCATCCTCCTTTTTTCAACCTCAAAGCAGTCATTTTTCCTCCCTTCAGCGCCATTTTTTTTGTTCAGTTTTCCTCCCTGAACATGGCTAAACTCCTGTTTTACTGCATCTCCTGCTGAAGGTAAGACATTTATTGCTGAAATTTCATGTTTTACATCCTCAACATATAGTACTGGGTTTATTTACACAAGTAAACTTTTAATGTACATAGCTTTAGCTTAGCTAGTCTCATAGCTGTTGCTCTGCTAGTTAAGCTATCTGGCTAACATAATGGAAAATCTCAGAATCTAACTTAAAATATTTAGCAATGCCCTTTCAAAATATGAAAATCTTGCTTGCAATAATTACTCCTATTTCTCATTTACCTAAAGCATCAAAGTTATAGAAATTTATCTTTTAGCTTGCATACCAGTCATCTAGCTAGCTAGCTAGCAATAGTTAACTAGCTAGATAGCATGGTTAGACTTAAGTAGTTCCAATAAAATAGGGTCTAATATTTACTTGAACATATCTTATAGGATAAAATGAGGCTTAAAGGCTTAAATAATGAGAATAATCAAATGGGCAAACGCACACATGGTTGTGACTTAACACAAGACAGGTGTAACACATTAACTTATGAGGGCGAAGACAACAGGAAGCATGCACAGCTGAAACACATGGTGACTGAGGCAGGAGTGTGACAGGACTATTTTATTTTAAAAGTAGAAGAACTGTTGTTTTAGCTTTATTTACACATTAAGCTGGCTATTTTCTTATGATATCCCAGGAACATCATCCAGTCTTGACCCAGGGACATCATACAGTTGTGTTGTCCCTGGAATTGTATTATTTTCAACATTACTTATGTTATGAGTAGTTGTGGCTCCATTAAGATCCACAGCTGAGAGTGCAACCTGAACCTTGGTACAGTGAGAGAACTCGTACAGCAAAGAGGGAGTTTCAGAAAGCTGAACGCAGGTGGAAGGGGGACAAGCTCCAGGTTTCCTTTCAGATTTTAAAAGAATGCTGGCATTCTTATCAGAACACTGTCAAACAGGCAAAGAAAGAATATTTATCAAATGTTATCATGGCACATCATCATAATCCACGTGTGTTATTTAAAACCATTGACTCTGTTCTTGAGCCAGCCCAGTTGGTCTGTTTAGAAGCATCACAGGAGACCTGCAATAACTTTCTGCACTTCTTCACTTATAAGATTGTCTCTACAAGAGTGCTTATCACAGCCCCTACCTCTGACCCCTCTGACTTCACCCCTTGTCAGGCTGTATTTGATAGGTTTGAGTCTGTGACTCTGTCATATTTGGAGAAAGTGGTGGTTCATTTAAAGCCTTCAGGCTCTCCCTATGATGCTGTGCCTCCTCACTTTTTAAAAGAGATTTTTAATAGTATAGGGCAGCAGGTTTTGGTATTGTTAATAGCAGTTTGTCCACCGGTGTTGTTCCTGCAAGTTTTAAACATGCTGTAGTACTTACTGCTTAAGAAACCTGGCCTTGACCACTTGGTATTAGCAAATTATAGGCCTATCTCCAAGCTGCCTTTGATTTCTAAAATACTGGAAAAAGTTGTTTACGCTTAGTTAAAATCTTTTTTGGATGAGCAAAACATCGTGGAGGTTTTCCAGTCTGTTTTTAAAAGCTTGCATAGTACAGAGTCAGCACTGCTCAGGGTTTTTAACGACATTCTCCTGACCAATGACTCTGGTGATCATGCCATTCTTGTTCTGCTGGATTTAAGTGCAGCATTTGACATGGTGGATTTTAATTACTAGATTGCAGAACCTAGTGGGCATTAGTGGTAGTGCTCTGGACTGGTTTAGGTCCTATCTGACAGGCAGAATGTGGTGTGTGCGCATGGCTGAACTGGAATCTGCCTCACCTCCCCTGTTATATGGGGTTCCACAGGGCTCAATTTTAGGACCTCTTCTTTTTTCACTTTACCTCCTTCCACTTGGCTCCATTCTTAGAAAACATGGCATCTCTTTCCACTGTTATGCTGACGACAGTCAGATATATATGCCCCTGAAGAAAGATGATGCATCCTCAATCAAACCTCTTCTGTTGTGTCTAAATGACATTAAAGCCTGGATGGCTCTAAAGTTTTTAAACTTAAATGAAAAGAAAACAGGTGATGGTGTTTGGTCCCAGTGGTATATGTGAAGTTCCTCCTGTTGATTTAGGCCCCCTGAGAGAGTATGTGAAGCCAGTAATTTCTAACTTAGGTTTTAAGATGGATAGTGATTTTAAATTGGATTGCCAAATTGGAGCAGTAACAAAGTCCAGCTTTTTTCACTTGCGGCAGTGAAAAGTGAAGCCTATCCTTACACAAGAGCAGTTTCATACAGTAATCCATGTCTTTATTACATCCTGGCTGGATTACTATAATGCACTTTATTGTGGAGTTAGTCAACCCTCCCTTAAACGACTCCAGTTAGTGCAAAATGCTGCCGCTCGGCTTTTAACAAGTACACGAAAAAGAGAGCACATAACTCCTGTACTGGCCTCTCTCCACTGGCTACCAGTGCATTTTAGAGTTCTTTTTAAAATCCTTTTATTTGTTTTTAAATCTCTAAATGGACTCGCCCTGCCGTACCTTGATGAGCTGCTTCATCCCCATGTCTCTGCTCAGTGCCTCAGGTCAGCTGATCAGCTGCTCCTGGAGGTACCAAGATCAAGACGTAAACTGAGAGCGGATAGAGCTTTTTCGGTTGCTGCTCCAAAATTATGGAACGATCTACCTGTGCATATTAGACAGGTGTCTTCTTTGACAGTTTTTAAAACTAATCTTAAAACCCATTTTTTTCACTGGCTTTTAATGTAACCTAAGATTGTACCTTCTGTTTTATTTATTTATTTATTTTGATAGTTCTACTTTTTTATATTTTTATATAAAATATTTATTTTTGTTTTAGTACTTTATTGTCTCAACTGTTTTAATAGTCTTATTGTAATCTATCTGGTGTACAGCACTTTGTGTCAGCTGGTGCTGTTTTAAAGTGCTTTATAAATAAAGCTGAGTTGAGAAAGCTGAGTAGTTCCTGAACTTTCACTCTTAATATAAAATATACTGCTCCTGAGGTAACAAATTGATGCAATTCCAAGGAATAATATAAATGTAGGTTCTCTGAACTAAATAAGGTGTTAGTTTGCTTAATGAATGCTTACAGCATTTTGAAGGACGCATTAAGCTCTATCATATTACGCAGTTCCAGGAACATCACCCTATGTTGCCCTGGGAACATCATTCAGGTGTGTTCCTTGGAAACATGTAGAAGTTTTAATTACACAGTAAGATCAGTTTCTTCTGCTGTCCTAGGAACATCATCCAATCTAGTATAAGGATTATACTAACTAAATCATATTTTATTAGCAATTACACATCCATTATACACCACAAAGAAACCAAAAATTTTAAGGGTTTTGTTGCAAAGCACGATGTGGACCATTTTGTGCCTTTCCTCATATATATTCTTGGGCTTCGATTTTACACACAGAAGAATTTTCTGGGTTATATTATCATTAATACCACCTCTAGTTGAGAACTAAAAATGCATTTCCTATTAGATTATTTTTAAAATCTTTTACCAAATTTGTTCTTAACAGATATACAGCATTTGTATAAAGAAACTTTCATTCATAAAATGTATTAATTGAATTAAGAATATAAAGTGTATAAAAATCTATTTATTACATGACTTGTTTCTTGTATTATAATAATTTAGTGCAAAAATTAATAAAAAAAAAAAGTTCTCTCCACTCAGGAAAAAGTGAATGGAGGACCGGAATACTGTGCTGTGTGAAGAGAAAAGGAAGATGACAATAAGTTCATGATTGATGCACATATTGTAAAGAGAGAATCATAAGACGTTCATATTGTTTTATTAATTATTCCAGATACATAATGTTACATATATTATCAAGTACATATAAACGTTCCATATACAGTGGTGCTTGGAAGTTTGTCAACAATATAATTTTCTATATTTTTGCAGAAATTTGACCTAAAATGTTATCAGATTGTCATACAAGTTGTAAAAGTACATAAAGAGAACCAAATCAAACAAATGAGCCAAAGGTTTGACTTGGACATTAATTGAGGAAACTGATCCATGGGGTCTAGTGGATGCCCTAATTAACTTAAAGAACAGGGATAACAAAGTTTACAACACGTTTAAGGACATTTCTGTGTACCCCAGAAAATGAGCTGTTGATGTTCAACAGGCTGAAAAAAGTTACAAAACCATCTCTAAACAGTTTGTACTTAACCTATTCAGTCAGACAAACTGTAGGAAAGGGAGGAAATTCAAAATCATTATTACCCTCCACCAAGTGGCTGACCTCATGCCACGACCAGGACATGTAATAGAAAATGGTTCACAAACTTTCAAGCCCAACTGTATAACACTGTTCATTTCTCTCTCTCTCTCTCTCTCTCTCTCTCTCTCTCTCTCTCTCTCTCTCTCTCTCTCTCTCACACACACACACACACACACACACACACACACACACACACACACTGTTCTGGATTCAGGTGTGGGTGGGTGTGAGTGAATGCATGAAGAAGCAAGTTGTGTGAGGGAAAGGTCACCTTGAGATGAGAGCTTATGGTTTTTGGTGACCTCTCCTTTGAGTTTTCCTTGTATGCAGTTGAATTTCTGTCCTATTCTGTCCACAAGTCCTATTTTGATTCATATGTTAGAGAAATTACATTTTAACACAGTACACAGAATTGCTTTTTAATGTTCACTCAATCCTTCTCCATAGATAAATGGTGTCTGCAAAGAAAAAAGATGACAATGACAATTAGTCAAATTAGGTTAAGTAAAATTATAAACTGAAATCAATTTCAATCAATCAATAAGTGTCACCCATAGTTTTATTTATTGATCAGAATGATTCATTAACATGCATTTAATATTTAAGTGGTCATGTGAACAGCACACTCTGTTTAGTTCAATTGGAGTAAGGTATAGATAATATGCAGTAAGTCATAGATGATGTTCCAGTCTTGACCTGGGAACATACGGTACTGTTGACCTTGATTTCATAATTTTATTAGTTATGAGTAGTACATTTAATATTTACTGTACTATAGAGGTTTAGGTCCATTGTTTAAAAAGACCACTATTTAAAGGTGGTCCTGCACTGTACAGCCCGGTTTGTCTGCCAAGGTTGGTTGTGGCTATTCAGCCTCTTCTTACAGGAGAGACTCTCAATCTCTCACAGTGAGCTGTGGTTTCTTGGTTTTACTTAAGTATTTTTGGAATCATGTTCTGAACATGAACATGGTATCGTCCTCAATCAACAGGATTTTTCCCATCAACAAAAAATTGATTTTGTCTGATTTTTGGTCATTAAATCTCCAAAACAAATGGCCCAGTGATTGCATTAAAAATTAGAGCTCGACCAATATATCAGCCGGCCCATATTATTGGCCGATATAGCGTTTAAAAGTCTATCGGCTATCGGTCAAAATTTGGCCTATAGGCACCGAGCAAAACACTTTTGATTTTCCTCACCTGGAGGGCTGGGAACATTATGTAATTGCGCCGCTAATCCAGCAGACGGCACCCGCAGAACAAGTCATGTTCAGGTCACGTCCAGGTCACGTCCATGCAGCATGCTTGCCTGTTGACTGAGCAGCAGCCCAGAGGAGGCGTAGAATTCTGAGAGTGACTGAGAACTGTGCATCGTATATTTGTCAATGGTAAGTTTATAAGTAGCTTGTCAAATAAACATCAGCAAAAGATTTCCAGTCAACTCTCCAACCCGCTCGCCTCAAGCTAAAACTAGCAAGATACAATTTACAAGAGATAATTTAGCATATAACCTCGTTAAAATAAAACCTTAGCCAGAACAATGTAAGTAACACACAATGAAATATATCAGTTCTAAGTTATTATCGTTTCCGTAAATTAAATGCATCGTTTCTCTGAAGTAAACTAATCTGATTGAACATGACCGAGAACACAATGCTACTGAAGCTCAATATTGAAACACATTTCTAGTTTAATTTATAACATATAGTGGAGTGAATCATGACATGAAAAAACAACCGGTGCACTCGTAACCCTTGGGTGGGACCAGGTACAGTGATATGTCAAATTGTTTGGCTTCATGTAATCACAGTACTGCGCCTCAAAGCGTATTTTAGCTCTATTTTCCGATATAAGGCAAAGGGACATGGGGAAGCGCTTAGCAGACTCTCCGCTGGTACCAGCCTTGAGTCTCGTGACCAGCTTGCATCAGTTGATTTCTGATCAGAACGTGGCGAGCTGTGAGCATGAGTGACACCAGTAGCTAGTGCAGCATTGTGGCAGTCAGGCTTTATAGCCCCCGTCTGTGCTCACAGAAGCCGGAGCAAGCCCCCTGCTCAGCACGCAGTCAGACTTTGGGCTCTTGCGCCTAAATCCAGGGTAAAGCACTCTTATCAACTTCATAAAAGATTCTAGTATATTCAGCCCCTCGTGTGTATTGTGCCTGTGCGTGTGCGCGCATCTATGGTAATGTGCAGGTGCTGTGCAGCCAGAGATTTTTTCTCATACGTTGTTGTGCAGACAGAGATTACAAAACAGCTAGATATGTTGCCACTTACTTACTTACCAGTAACTTGTATGCTGCTTGTCCTGACAAACAGACATAGAGCAGTATACATTAAGCACAAAAAAATTATATATTATGAATTAAGAGCTTTCTTACTGTGTGAATGTGATAATACTTACTTACATTGTTCTGGCTAAGGCTTTATTTATGTTTCAATCTAAATGACTATTTTATTTTATTGACTTGTATTAAATTATTGCACAGTACTGTTCCCTGAATGTTTTGTTTTCAGGCATATGTAAAAGATTGACAAATGTTTTTATTTTATGTATTTTTCTAAAAGGTTGTAAAATGTGCAGTTGTGTTTGTTCTAAACAGGTCTTCAATATATGTTAAAATATTTGTAATTTTTATGTTACATTATTTATTATGTTCAAATCAAGCACTGTTTTACTTTTGACAATAAAAGTATTTGAAACAAGTTATGTTAAATCTTCATTTCCATTTATATAATAATAATAATAATAATAATAATAATAATAATAATAATAATAAATTTTATTTAGTAGTGGCGCCTTTCAAAGCACTCAAGGACACCTTACAACAGTTTAAAAAGACACAGTATAAAATAAAACCAGACAAACAGATCTACATACAATCAAATACATTCATCCAGACAGAATACTAAACAGACAGAGGGATATGAAGATGAATAATCAGTAATATGCAAGTGTTAACAGGTGAGTTTTAAGCTGGGATTTGAAGGTGGTTAAACAGTTGGTATTGTGGATTTGGGTAGGAAGGGTATTCCAAAGAGACGGGGCAGAGTGGCTAAGCTCCCACAGTGGACAAGCGGACTGGAGGGAGAGTGAGCTGGCTGGAGCAAGTCCATGCAAAGCCTTGAATGTTATTAGTATGATTTTATACTGGATCCGGTAGTTAACAGGGAGCCAATGGAGCTCTTTAAGGACATGGGTGATGTGTCCAGTTGCTGGAGACCTGGAGATTTTTGCAGAATTTTGAACTAACAGGAGTCTATGTAATAATTTTTTTGGTAAGCTGAAAAGAATAGAATTTACAGTAATCTAGTCTGGATGTTACTAATGCATGGACCAGAATAGCTGTGCTGGATTGAAGGAATGCTGAGGAATGGACGCAGCCGATTAATGTTTCTAAAGTGGAAGTAGGCAGAGCGTGTAATATTGGAAATGTGTGTTTTAAAAGAAAGATGGCTATCAAGAACAACTCCCAGACTTGTAACCTGGGAGGACGGTGAAACCGCAGAATTATCAAAATTGACAGTGAAAGACTGTTCAGTTTTATTGGTGTTTAGTTGTAGGAAGTTTTCAGAGAACCATTTTTTTATTTGGTCTATACAGTCTGACAGAGAGGAGGGCGGGAGAAAATCATTGGGTTTGGTGGAGAGGTAGAGCTGAGTGTTGTCAGGGTAACAGTGAAATTGTGTTCAATTTCCTAAATATTTGGCCAAGTGGGAGGAGATAAATTATAAATATATGTATTTATATTCATTTATATATGTATATAAATGAATACAAATTGTAAAAAAATATCGGCTGATATATATAGTTATCGGCATTTTCTTCCTCTATTATCGGTATCGGCCACCCCAAAATCAGCCGTGGCTGCCGTGGCCTAGTGGTTAAGGATCTGGTCTGGTGACCTGAAGGTTGCTGGTTCGATCCCCGGTCAGGTCATGACTGAAGTGCCCTTGAGCAAGGCGCCTAACCCCCAATTGTAAGTCGCTTTGGATAAAAGCGTCTGCTAAATGTAAAATCCATATCAGTCAGGTTCTATTAAAAATCTAATTGGCTCTTTCTTACACATCTTCACATATACAACTTTTCAACCACTAGAGAAAGACGTCTTTTCACCTTTCACTTTCAACCTAAACTGGATGTTGGAAATATGTCTTCACATAAACGTCTTTTCAACCACTAGAAAAAGAAGTTTTTTCACCTTTCACTGTCAACTAAAATGGAACGTAGTTTCAACAAACAGCCTGGATGTTTTTTCAATGTCTTTTTAACGACATAGTGGGGGGTATGTTATCATATGAAAGACAGTTCGCATCAATGAGCGGGAAAAAAGCACCATGCTCTGACTCATGGTGAAAAATGTGTCTCTGCTTGTTTAAGCTCTTCTCAAAAATGTCTAAAACATTTAACATTTTTAGACAGTAGTGGGACAGGAATGATGATGATAGTGGGTGCAATGATAA